>JAMKCH010001317.1:0-57817 GCA_023653785.1 Ophioderma brevispina
AGGGAAACAGGTCAATAAGCAAACACATTACGCGAAACAACCCTCCTGGCATTTATTATTATAATTCACCACATACCTTTAATACAGTTAATTATATCGTTCGGATTTTTTAGGCGGGGAGGTATATATCCCCGTCCGTCATTGTAAAAATGGTAACTTTAGCTCCACTCGTCCGTGATGGTTCCTAGCATTGTCAAAAAAGGGGAGCATTGCTCTTTTACATTTTGTTTCAATAAATTTTAAAAAAAAAAAAAAAAAAAAAAAAAAAAAAAAAAAAAAAAAAAAAAAAAACGTTTTTTAAAAAGCAAGGCAAAGCCCGACCACTAATTAACACGGACTCGTTCGTGAAAAAGAAAGGATTTGCTAAGAATTTCGGAAAACTATCTTTCAAACTTATTACAAGGTTAAAAGTATTACAAATGTTTTTACTTTGAATTAATTATTTAAATTACAGCATTGTATTTTGCAAGTACTCTGATGAAAAACGACCAAATCGAAACGCTAGAAGAAATTGAACGTTACTCTCAAAACCTTTAATGAGACAAAGTGAGCTCGAGAAAGGAAAAAAAAAAAAAAAAAACGCGAGAGAAAGACGCGGGGTGAGTGCGAGGAGAGTGAGGTGAAGAATGAGATTTTTTTTGTATACAAAACACGATTCTCAGTAAAAATTTCCTATAATAAAAAGTTTTACATTTTTGTAGGCATACAGATATGATCACTGCTAGAGAGTACAGAAAAAACAAATCGATCGTACTAAAATCTTTAAACTGTCTATATTTGTGCAATGTAAAGCGACTTAATTTGTCAAATAAAAACATGAAAGGTAGTGTAAAAATGGAATGGAAACCATTTTTTTAAACCATATAACATGCAGGAATTAACCCTATTTCGTAATATACTCAAAAGCTTTCTGATTCTGATTTTGCATATTCCAATAAGTTACTTGCGTTCATGTGATATAAAATTTGAAGCTAAACGCTTTTCAGATACAAAAAATTAACATAACAATTATACCCCAATATCCTGAAATTAATATATGCCTGGTCCGTTTTAATATTTGTGGCTTCAATAGATCTTGTTGTGCAACTTCGCGTTATTCGGTTTTAAAGGTTATTGGCAAACAAGGGGATATATTAATTTAAGGGCGCGAATACAAAAAACTTGATTTGCTACCCTAAAATTATATGAGATTTTGACCCCAAAATATAAGGGATGAAGTTTTACACAGGGGTCATAACTGAAATCAATCAGATTGTGTGGAATGTATTCCATGCACATAACAAGGGCGTGCAAGGTATATGAGAACATCATAATCATTACGTATGAGACATTCTGAAGTGTCATGGATAGAGACAATGATGATTTGGAATTAGGTTGATGAATAATAATCATTTGAAAAAACATAGACAGGATAACCTTGTGAAACCTTCTCAGCTTTCAGGACTTCAAACTGGAAGGTGTAGGTGTGTTTTTCAACACAACTGAAACATTTTCAATTTCCCCCTGTAAAACATTGTTCCCTTGGTATTCTGTCACAAACCAGATATTGAAGGTGGCCAAAACATTTAAAAAAAAAAAAAAAAAAAAAAAAAATCTTGTTTTCAAGCGTTAAATAAGGAAATGCCTACAACGTTCATCTAGGTAAAATCTGGACCCCGGGATCTGGAAAAATCTAATATAGTTGTAGTCCAATTAAGTCCAGTGCCAATCCAAAATTCTTTCGAAATCTAACACTATATTTTAATATTCATTGGTATATATTACAATTTTCAGTGATTTGAAGTAGGGTTGAAGCGTGAACAGCATACAAATACGTTCTTCTCAAAATAGCATATAATTAATTTGTGTGATAAATGCGGATAAAAGAGAAACTTAATGAGAAAATATGAAGATATTTGCGGATCGTAAAAGGAAAATCTTTATGAAGGTAGTTTTATGAATTCTTTAAAAATTGAATACACGGATAGCCTTAAATGAATGTCGCTTAAGAAGAAAGCCTTCAATATTGGTGCTTAACCACAATGAAATGGTAATTTAACATTATTTAAAAATGAAACTGCTAGAAGCAATGTTCATTTCCCTTTTTTAATACATTGCACGAGCCTTACAGAACGAGTGCGTAATTAACACACGCGTTCAATCATTATATTTGTATTAGAATATTGTAAAATATATAATGTTAAACTAGAATTTCGCGGTTCTCGGCTTTCAGCTGGTCGCCTTACCTATCAGGGTTACCTTTTAAGTTGATCTTTTGGTTGACGAGCGACATAAGAAAATAAAATGCTGAGTTTGACTTTCACATAATTGAATTAAATTTAGAGTTTTTCTTTTCCACGGTGCACTTGGACTTGGGCAAATACGAGCCACGGAAATCGGGTGTTCCCGTAAGGTGACCAGGTTTAACCAGAGAACCTGACCACCTTCCCTGACCACTATGAATTCAACAACCTTAACGGAATAAAGCTGTAAAGGTTATTGAATTCATAGTGGTCAGGGTAGTTTTTGACTACCAACCATACTCCAGGAGCAAGTCTCACTCACTAACATATTGTTTTTTTCCTGATCTTTTTTGAACTTTTTTGGAAATTTCCCTCTAATCTGAAAAAAAAAGAAACTTTTATATATTTTAAAAGAAGCAGGACTGCAGTAACATTTGAACCCCAGGTCACTGTATCACTGCTATTGTGATCAGCACGCAATATAATAAATAGCTCAGCTCTGGAACGGTTGTCACCACTTATGCTCCGCGGGTGTTCCAAATCTCATATAATCCAGGTAAACCTGGTAAATAAATAATTAAATAATTAATTATAATAAATAAATAAATAAAATCTTTCTCTTTTCTTCAGCTACTGGGAGTGAGTGTAACCCAAACCCTTGTGAAAACGGAGGTCTGTGTCAGTCGTCGGGTTATGGATACTTATGTGCGTGTTTGGAGAACTTCACCGGTCCCAACTGTGAACACAGTAAGTCATTAAATAAAATAACTTTTGTCCTATGGGCAAGGCTGGTCTTTTGGATAGGGCAAATTATGACATTTCGGTGTCATTTTCTTTCTGGTACTGGAAGTTCTTCTGTCCTGCAGTGTGGTATTTGGCCAAATGAATGGCCTCTTCTGATCTCAGCTTAATTCCAAACGAACGGAGAGTTTAATGGTATGAATGGAGATGCTGTTAGCCCGAAAATGATCACACAATCATTGATATCAAACTGACAATTTGGCTTAAGGACTGGCCATTCTACATCTGGCACCTTGACCTATGTTGCCCAATGCCTCATTCCATTAATGATAGAGAGGAAGAAAAATGTATGCCTAGCGTTGATATATTCAAAGCCTTTAATAGAGTGTGGGATCCAGGCTTATGGGATAGCTTTCTGCCATAGGATTTGCAGATAAGCTGTAGGATTGGATTCAGGACTACCTTCATGACTGTTCCATCAGAGTGATCCAAACAGGGCGGTATATAATCCAGAAGAAGCTGCTTAATGCAGCATACCACAGGGTTCCCATCCTTGGCCGTCGTCTTTCCATTATATTATGAGACATCCAAGCAGATCAGAACTCATCCATCCTCTTGGAAAACAATGCTACACTCATGAACTTCATATAGTCAAGTCAAAGAAGACAGAGTAAAAACAGATGTTACTTCCATCTCTCACAATGATTGCAGGAGATTAGTAGTAAGTAGTAACATCATTGGAATGTACTAGTCGGTGTTGCCAAATGCTGTGACATATCAATAAAGATGCTGCTGCAATTTGCATCCAATTCCCAATTCTTTGGAAACACACTAGAAGAGACCAAGCACTGATATTCTTGCCATATCAATAAACAAGAAAATGTCATGTCTCATGTGATTACCTGAATGGCAAAGAACAGTCATTCAGTGATTAAGGCTGCTTCGATGGGTTGTGCCCTACCTTGGGACACGTACCTCAAAGCATCGGCGTCGAAAGCATTTTTACTTTGGGACGTAACAGCTGTGGTGGGGCGCCTAACTTATTTGCTTCCGGGGGGCGAACGAAAAATTCCTATTCAATATGTTAATTATTTAGGTTAATTTAATACACATAGGGTTAAACCATTATGACATGTTGAACATGTTTTAAACATCGCGGTTCACAGGACTGCCACGTGTTGTCTAGAAAAAGGGCGGTCTGGGGTAGGGGGAGGTGTAACCCTTCCGCGAGAAGCGCGGAAAGCTTGCAATATTTATTTTGCAAAGCACGAGTTTCTCGTGAAAAATTGATGGAACGAATTTGACACTAGCAAAATTGCTGACTTTATAATGAACACCGCTCATACTAACATGCTATTACGCACCCAATTCAGTATGCGGCGATACCTTCACTAGCCAAAGCCACTTTAACCCCTTGCTACCTCCCATTATCCCTATGCGAATTCTAGTATATAAGATCAACGGTCTTAAAAAGTTAAATTGAGTTAATGGGTAGGTCTCTTTGACAACGAACAATATGTCAATGACCTTGTGAGATTCAGATATGAGAGTGGGAGTTGGGGATTGTGGGGGACACCCGGTGGCCCACCCTTTCGGGCGAAGCGCGGAACCCTGCAATGATTTCATTTATCCAAAGTACGTTTTGTGACAATTGATGGAAAACAATTTGAATTAGCAAAGGTTACTTTTATACTGAAAGTGAGATAGTTATTTAAAGAGATTTAACAGCGGATTTGTCTAATCCCGAAAAATCGAAAAAATCATGTAAAATCATTACTTTTTGTATTTTTGTTACTGCCATGGGATATGCAAAAAATAACCTGGCAAGTGGTTGGCTTGGCAATCAGTTTTTTGTTTGTTTTAATTAATTAGACAATGGCAGTGTACGTTTTATTGATTCTTTAATTCTATAAGTGCGTATAAGAATTCCGACTTGAGATCTACAAAAAATATCCCAGATTTTAAGCGTGATTATTGTGCATCATAGCTCATACAGTTTGACCTCAAAACAAATATTGTTGATCTTTGTTGATTCTGTGCTTATTGCAAACCACACAGCTGTTTATTTTAGAGTTGGTTTTGGGACCTGACCGGTCATCGCTGTATATGTCTATTTACGGGAGACGGTATATGACAAATTTCCTTGGTGGTTTATTTTTAAAGCAGTTATATGAAATTGTACACACGTATCCCTGATTTATAAGTTAAAACAAATGCATTTCCACATTTTTCGATTCTTTCGCAATACCGCTGCTAATCCCTTTAACATTTAAGATCAACGGTCTTAAAAGTAAAATTAACTTTAATTTCTATACGTGCGTATCAAATTCCGACTTGAGATCCAAAAAATATCCCAGATTTTAAGCGTGATATTGTGCATCATAATCAATACAGTTTGACCTCAAACACAAATATTGTTGATCTTTGTTTATGCTGTGCCACAATCAGCTGTTTATTGTAGATTTTGAGACGTCATCGCTGTCTATTTACGGGAGACGGTATGACAAATTTCCTCAAATCATTTTTTTTCACTATTTTGGTGGTTTATTTCTACATTAAAGCAGTTATATGGAATTGTACACACTTATCCCTGATTTATAAGTTAAAACAAATACATTTCCACATATCGTCGTTGGGCAGGAAAAACCTCATATGTGCATTTGACCTCTAAGAGCAAAACCTCATATGTGCATTTTCGGTAACACTGACAAAACGACCTGTTTGACGATATTGTCGTTTTGCAAAGTATCGCAAAATACTTAAAATAGATCTTACCTACTTCTTTAAACATCACCTCATCATTTCCACCGACTTGATTTGACCAAACACTGGACAATAGGTTGATTTGTCCATGTTACCGAAGATGCACATATGAGGTTTTGCATTTGACCTTTCAAATTACATTTGAGGCTTTTCCTGCCCAGCGACGATATTTCGATTCTTTCGCAATATCGCTGCTAATCCCTTTAAGATCAACGGTCTTAAAAAGGTTTTATCTGAACAAACCATAAGGCAATTGATCTTGGCGAGTTCATATATAAAGCGGCAGGGGGTGGATGTGGGAGGGATTGCCCCTTGAGAGCGAAGCGCGGAATGCTTGCAATGTTCATTTTCCAATAAGCGATTTCGATAATTCAGGCACTGCTGCGCAACAATAAGCAACAACAATGTTCATATCTCGCTTGACCTCCGTGTTGCATCCCAGAATCCTTGAATTTTATTGTGCTGGGGGGGGGGGGGGGGGTCACGGAGGTCAATCGGGATATGAGCAACAATAGCGCCTGAATTATCGAACTCGCTTATTCACATTTTCTCGTGGAGATTTGATGGAGCAAATTTAGCAAAAGGTTCACTTTACAATAATTATAGTTAAATAAGATTAAACGGTCTTAAAGTAAAATTTATTTAATAGGTAGTATAAGGGGTTTTTTTAACAAACAATTGAAGAGTTCAGGGGTAGATGTGGGAGGGGTGGCCCCTTTCCGCGCAAAGCGTGGAATCCTTGAAATGTTCATTTTCCAAAACGCTTTTTCTCGTAGATATTTGATGGAACAAATTTGAAATTAGCAAAAGAGTTGACTTTATAATTATTATAGTTATATAATATCAACGGTCTTAAAAAGCTAAATATAGATGATGGGTAAAGTTTTATTTTAACAAACCATATATTGAGCATGGAGAGTTCATCCTTAATGTCCCTAGAGGAAAATCTGACGATCGCCGCAAAAAAGGTGGTAGCGTTTATTTTCTTGTTAGACTAGGGCGAATTTCCCCTAAAACAATGCCGAGGTCCGCTCCGTGATTTAGAATAGAAAAAAATAGAAACATAGTTGCTGGTTAGGTTTGTTTGAATTAATGCAAAGTAAAGAATTCACTGCGAATTCATCTCCACGAAGTGTGCGCAGGAAGCTGATGGGGTGGATGTGGGAGGGGTGTAACCTCCCCGCCGGGCATAGTCGTTTAGAGCGACGTCGAAACGAAGTTGCCACGTTGAAAACAGTCGAAGTTTTTATAAGTTTACGTCGAAAATGCAATTGATAGACGTTTTAAGAATCACGTCAAATCGATTTGCATTTCGACATAAATATGGTTAAGTTCTAAAACTCTCGACGTACCTTTTTTTTTTCGACGTTCCCGCGTCGATTGCCCACTGGGCTACACGCGCGAAGCGCGAACCCCTTGCAACATTCATTTTCCCCAAAGCACATTTTCGCATGAAAATTTGATGGAAGAAATTGAAATTAGCAACAGGTTCACTTTATAATTATTAGACACTTATATAAATCAAAGCCTGAAAAAGTTGGTTTAAAATAGTTCATGGCTCGGTTTTATTTTAACAAACTCATAAGTCAATACAGCATGGAGGGTGGGTTGCGGGAGGGTTCCTCTCTCGCGCTAAGCGCGGAACCCTATTCAATGTTGCTTTCGCAAATTCCAAAATACTTTTCTCATACAAATTGATAGAACATTGTGACATTTGTAAGTGGTTTACTTATAATGCTTATTATAGTAAAATAAGAGTAATGGGTTAAAAGACAAAGTTGATGGCTTACGTTTTGTTTGACCTCAATCATGTAAAGTGTTCTTGCGAAGTCATATATCAAGCGCGCGGTGGGTGTGGGGGAGGTTCCCTCTCCCCGCGCAAAGCACGGGACCCTTGCAATGTTCATTTCCAACACTTATATCAATGTTTTAAAAATAGACGTCAATTGATTATAGAGACGATATAGGCCTATGAAGCGACAGGGTAGGTGCGGGAGGTGAACCCTAAAACACGAAAATGTTTTATTTTCTAAAACATTTTTCTCATGCAAATTGATAGAACGAAATTTGAATAACAAGGGGGGGGGGGGGGGGGGGGGTGGGGTGGGGGGTGGGGGGGGGGGGTGGGGGGGGGGGGGGAGGGGGGGGGGGGGGGTGTTATGTGGGGGGGGGGGTGAGGGGATTTGGGCAGGTAATTCTTCACTGGACGACCGTAACGGGTATTCGATTATAGAACTGCTGCAAAAATCAGCAACCTCGGCCTTTTATTTCAGCGAATTGACGAATCCGATGGTAGGTGGGGGACTACCCTCATGAGGTGACGTGCTTGTAATGCATGTTTAAGACCGTCAATTCAGCATCGGTGTCACCCAGTGACCTATTATTTTTTAATGTTATCACTACCCCCCCCCCCCCCCCCCATTTTGGTGGGCGTACTATTTTAATTTTCCCCCAATTTTTAATTTTTTATCAGAAATTTGCTAAAATTTCACCCAAAGACCCCATTTTCTGAAAATTTTAGCAATTTGTCACCAGAAAACAACGTATTTGGGGTAATTTGGCTGTCCCCCAGCCACCTACCCTCTATTTTTGTGCGTTCTCTGTCCCCGATGCCACTGGTTTTGGAAACCCCCCCACCCCAGCGCCCGCCTTATCACCAATACCATTTCAGATGTGATGACCCGCCCCCCCCCCCGGTCATTACCTGTTTTAGACTTCAGGGGAGTCTCAGTTTATTTTTATTGGATGACAGCGCGCATTGCTTACTAGGCTTCCTGTAAATTTGTCCTGGCGGGAGCATTAGTTCTACTAGAGTAGACAACATAAACAAGGGGCGCCATTGTTATTAGACAAATTGTTCTTGTGAGCGAACATCCGTTTCATTACTTTATTGATAACCAATAAGAGGTACCATGGCTTGTTAGATTTTGCATTTTTTTCCAAGGGACGGCAGCAGTTTATGACTCCATGGCCCAATTGCTTGTTAGCTTCTGTAATTTGCTTTTTTAAGGGCGACACAAGTTAATTACTTTTCTTGATAACCAGAATAGCAGAATATACTTGTCATACTCATGAAGAAAAATCTTGACGAGCGTGTGGAGTGGGCGGAGCTTTCAGCGCGTGCAACGGTGCAACATCCTATGATGCAAGTTTCTAAGTAAGTGGCATACAACAGTAGATCGCCCCAACGCCAGAGACGATTGTTTTTTCAACACGTAACGGCTCGTCAAGGTTTGTTGGGAACTTTGTCGCCGGGTTATAGACCTTTTGCATTTATTTCTAGTGGGCGACATAATCTAGTGGGCGACATAAGTTTAGTACTTTATTGATAACCAGTTTAAGGTGTATCTTTGCTCGTTAAACGTTTCGATGCGTTGTTTTCAACAAGTTCAAGGGGCGACATCAGTTTCATTCACTGGATATGACAGTGCATGGCTACAATTGCTTGTTTAGCCTTCTTAAATGTTCATTACATATTGCATAGCCAGAATAGATGCGCCACGGCTTTTTAGACTTCTGCAATTTGCTCTTAAGACGTCATTAAATTCCATTACTTTAATTGATAATATAATTATAGCAATATAATCCTTATTTATTCACGGTAAAACATGTCCCATATAAATCTTGTTCTTCCACACGTCCGTGATAGAATCACATCATATAAAATTTACCACTTATTAACAACAATATAATAGATTTAAAAGTTTAAAAGTGAAGATACAGATGAGTAATTTTACAACCCACATAAATTTACAGAGTGGTTACGACAAGTAATTATAGAATCCAGTATCTACACCGTTTAAAAAGTAAAAACAACATGTAACATCAGGGCACACAGGAACTAAGAAAAATATACAAACAAATGAACCACTAATATGATATTAATAACTGTGTAAAAGTTAGAGTAAAAACATATACTATTATAAGAAGTTGGTATTGCAAAGTAATATTGCACAGAGGAGATTTCATTGAAACTTTACAAGTTTATTGCACTAGTTAGCTAGAGGGTCGTTTGATTAAATGAATACTTCAAATCTTGATGTCTTTGCACTTTTCGATCGTCATAAGACATTCCATAAACTGAGCCCGATAACTCAATACGCCTCTTTTTAAAATTTGTCTTTGTTTTGTCATCTCAAGCTTTGTAACCACGTACAATTATATCTTTCCGTTATTTCTCAACTGAAACGATCGCATAGGTTGGCGCTGTATAATATTGATAATCTTATACCTGGTTACGAATCATGGTATTGCACCTTGTTTTGATGTATCCCAATTAAGGTCATCAGAGCTGTGTGTAGAAATCATACCATTTAGCACCGTATAATTTTGGCCGCTCGACTTTGAAGTGTCTGTATCGTGTCCCTTATCATATCGCTACAGGTTTACCAGATAACATCATCAGGAATCATTGGGTGATACAATACGTTGGTATATAGTGACAAAGTTTTTGACGAAAGTAAACCTTTAATTTTTTAACATAAACCCACACCGGGAAGAACGTTTTTCTTAATATGACACTTGATCATGCCATGAAGCTTTCATCGCAATAACACTAAATGTTCAACTATGATATGTATAATTTATACCATTTATATGTATATTATATTCATCTTTATAGTGGAAAGGCGTTGTCTAACCCCATGATCATAAACTCCGTTGTTGATCCCTTGAGACTCAGTTGTTGCGTTAGAAGCCATCCTTGACCATTGACCAAATGCCCTTATTCATAATTTTCACTAATTCCTCTATTTTGTTATGGTTCACATAAGTGCCGTTCGCATCGTATACATACTAACGCTTAATTGTGAAGTGCACACGGAAGATCCATTGATATACATAATAAATAATAAGGGCCGAGTATGGACCCTTTGGGATCCTCAAATACTATTTTCAGTGCTAGACTAACACCATTGACAACCTGTTGTACTTCTTCACTCGGTAACTTTGTAAACCACTTAATACATGTATCGGACTATTGAATGTTTGATTTTTCTTTAGCAAATACCGTGATTTACGTGTCAAAGCCTTTTTCATATCAAGTATCACTAGACCAATAATGTTACCCTTGTCAATAGCTTCAAACCAATCTTCGGTGACATTAATAAGGGAAGTCAGTGTTGAATACTGAGGTCGAAAGCTACTGAATATTTGTAGATCATTGATTACATTCAAAAAGGGTAGATTGTCGAAGACACTCTTTCATAACTTTGGAAATACACGGAAAGTATAGAAATTTGTCTGTAAGTTTGCTTGGGTCAGTAGAATCACCACCTTTGTGAATAGGGCATATCCTAGCATTTTTCCACACATCAGGGAAAAATACATGTTTTTTAATGAAAGGTTAACTAAGTGTGTTGGACAGTGTTCAAACCATAGATGCGCACCCCGTTTGAGCAGCTTAAGCTGGAAGTCGTCATAACGGTTGCTTTCTCTCTGGGATGAGAGATTAACTTATCAAGAACGTAATTCCAGGCTAACTGGATGAAATTTAAGTTACTACATGGGCTACCCGCATCGTTATTAAGCCTTTACACAATTAACATCATGATGATCGTCCCAGATCAGGAATTTTCTGGCTGCTAATTTTCGGCGCCTATTTTTGCAAAAAAGTCATCTCCATGTTGCATGACTTTTGGCTCAGTACGTACCATTTCCGTTTTTTAAGCAACTGATTATTTGTACTACTAGTTACTTTTACCATTGAAATAATGTGACGAATGGTAATTCACCAACATGTTTATTCTTATTACCACATGTTTCACATTATTTGAAACAAAAGACCTTTTACTTGCTGATTGCAGCATTTTAATTTTGTTTTTCAGAGTTGCATAATTAGCCCAATCACCTATCCACCACTTTTAACAGCTTCTTTTCAATAAATTTCCCAGACGGGGGGTTGGTTGGGAATAAGGGAGTTTTCCGCGCTTAAATGATAGCCATCGTGATTCAACATGGAGCTTTCTTACTTCTTACAGTTTCGTTTTAATGTTCATGACGATTGCATCCGGTCGAAAAATTGATGAAACCTATTTTGCAGCAACAATAATAGCATTACCAAAGTAACTGGATCAATCACATTTTAAATCCATAAAGAAACCAATCAAAATCATTGAAATGTTTGTATCACGGCTACTTGAATACTTATGACCCATCTATCGACTTAACACACAGATATATATATACACATAGAAATGGTCACTGATACCAATGTGGTTAACTCCGCTATTGACAACTTTGTTACCAGAATATATACTGATCAAGCAACGATTCAGTGTTTTCAGTTAATGCAGTGGCTCTTGATGACATTGATGAGTGGATTTAGATTGGAAGTTGAGGTGACATCAATTAACCGTTTTTGGATAACAATATGTTTTCAGCACAAAGCAGATCACAATTTAGATTCGCCAATTAATACGATTTTCTTCCCTTCTTGTTCACACGAATACAAAACGTTTTCAATATGATCAAACGTCTCAATCCTGGTACCTGGAGTCTGTACCATCAATAACAATAATGGTTTTGTTGTTCGTAATCTTAACTTCCAAACAATATTTCTAAGCTCATCGGCAGAAATCATTACGCCCAAAAAATAAATGAGTTGAAACTAAGGCTTTGTCTTACTAAACTGACAACCTCCGCCCGTGGCGATTAGATCGTTACGACATAAAATATAATCGTTAATATATAGGCTATTGCGGATAACAATCTCATCAAGTCCTGTTCGGAAAGACCATAATATCAAAAGCCTTGTCCTTCATCAAAGTATATTCATCAAAATGACCGGTGGGGTGGCAATATTAGGTGGCCTATTTTAAGCCTTTGTGATTGGTGGTATGGACATGGCCCTTTAATGTGTATTTACAGACCGTCTCGCACAAGCATGTTACCACTGTCTTTCTTCATTATCGTACAATTATCAACTTAGTATTACACGATTATGATCAATATTAGGGGATATCTAGAACACTATTGAAGCATAAATCCTCACAGAATATTTATATTACTATCAGTAATGTCATTACAACACATTTCATTCTCATCAATATTCGAACAATTTCTTTCTCTATCAACGTGAGTGTAATGGACACAGTGCTTAACGGCCTGCCCGCTCCTGATGGGCAATTTCCCCGGTCTTGGACATTTTCCCTCTCAGGGGGGTCAAAAGGCCAATTTTTCCCGGCAGAGGGCTAAAAAACGCTGATTTAGCTGTTTTTGCCATTGTTTTTCCCGCAAAGTCGTCAAGGGGGGGGCAACCTGCCCCCCCTGCCCCCCCGCCTGTTACGCCCCTGGAATTGACAGCCTGTAAACGGAATAATTTCATTCCAGTTTTCAGTCGCTTACAATAGGAACACTATCATTGGTCTGATTGAGTATCCCGTGATATGGTCTTTAATGTAATCGGCACACCTATCGTGCCTAGTGTTCATTTTTCCATCATTGGGCAGTAGCGTTCCTATGACAAAACGAGAGCAGCCGTTGACATCTTTACTCGGTTTTATCGTATCTGCCGTTGATTGTTTGGTTTGATAGTCCTCAATTAAACAACCGCTTATATTTTGTGAGCGACTTTGTGAAGACCCGTCGGACTATGCGATCGTGGTGTCCCGCTGGTTAGGCTTGATATCGATGTGATGATTTCGCGTACCTTCTTCAAGGGGGTCTACTTTTATTATTAGAATTTTTGTTTTTTGCTCAACTCTTGTTTTTAGTTCATTTGAGCTGCTTGACTCCACGTTTGGTGGATATTTCAAGTCCGATACAGAGCCGAATCGGCGCGGATAGTGGATGTTTACCTCGCTGAGACAAATAAGTCCATCTGCATAGTAGTGATGGTGTCCAACACATCTCCATTTCTGTAGGTCATATGTTGGCCAACGTCGATGAAGTGAATATCCAGCCTACTGCAAATGTTCTTTCAGTGCTTCATTCATAGCTTGATCTTTGCGTCGTAGTTTTTATCGACGCGTGACAGATTGCTGATATAAGATTTCCGTCATTGGGGCCTCCACATGGAGGAAGGTTATGATAGCTTCCATATACTTCATTATTTTCATTACGGGGCTCCTTATTTGTCAATATCGTTTTGTGCCTGCGTGAATCACGATGTTCTTGTAGGACTGCAGGTTTGTTTTGCATTTATTTCTCTAAACTATCTAACATCTGGCACCGCTGATTGCTTGTAGTTCAAGCGTTTTCAAGGTTTTTTCTTTAATCCCGCGAATATTGAATCACGATAGAAAGGTACCAGATGGTGTATCCGGTCTTTCATTATCAGAGCTTGGGGCATGCTGGCCATCTTCGGGAGGCTGAATGCTTACTTGTTGTTTAGGAGCTCTGGACTGTTTAAGTTCTTCAATTCACATTTAAGGGATGCATTTTCAGTTTGAGACGTTTTGTTTAGCGAGTATGCTTGTTGAGCCCCTTCTCATGTCTCGTTTTCTTTCATAGTGCCTGCTGGGTTTTTGACATTTTTTTCCTGTTTGCTGGTCATTTCCTTTACCTTTTGGTCAGGGGATTGAACTGTGACTTCAAGTTTTTCCTTAGCGTGTGGCCATCTGTACAATCTGTACATATCCATTTAGTGGATTTGCAGGCTTGTATTTTTTTAGGTAGCGCAGGTCAGATGTATACTTAGCACAACTGTACACTTGACATAATGGTTCATTAAGTGTTCCCATACAACTTTCTTTGCAACATAAGGACTTAGCGTTTACAGTTTCACCTTATTGGCAGTTTCTGGGGCACTTGATTTCGGCTCAACTATTATGGCAGCACCCTCAAACACGGAGTGAGATGAATTTGTTTGATGATAGGCCCGTCTTTTATCCTTTTTGGAGTGGCCAATAGATAACCAGAATATGGCGCCGCTGGGCCTCTGACAAAGCTTCTTAGAGCGGCACATCAATTTTAATAATTCATTGGATAACCAGAAAGAAGAACTTAGGTCATCCCTCGACCTATGCAATTTTGCTTCTAGTGGGCGGCAGCAGTTCATTACTTCGTTATATCGCCTGTGCTTTTTTGTTTTCCATCTGTTTCCATAGTATAACATAAAGGTAGCCTTCAGCAGGGCGCTGTTGCTTGTTGCGTTCTTATCAATTGCTCTTTTGCGCTTCAAAAGGGCGGCATCAAGTTAATTCTTTGCAGAATACACGTATTGAAGTATAGGGGTGCCATTGCAGTACCTCTTCCGCAATGTTTTCTTTCAAGGGGCGGCAGCAGTATTAGCTAGTATTGACCACGGGGTATTGACAGGGTACTATTGCCTATTAGACGTCAACATTTTTTTTTTGCAAGGGCGGCGTCAGTTAAATTCCTTCACTGAATCGACCAGTATAGGGGCGTCATTAGAGCATTTGTGTGTTGAACGTCAATTTCGGTCATGTCGTTGCATTTAAGCGGAGCCATCTTTCACACTATTCTTGCAAGTATGCTCTAAGAAGCAGGATCAGTTTATTATATACTTTTTATGTCAACTAGTATAGGGCCGCTATTTTCTTACTCGAGTTTTATCAGCATAAGACCGGGTTAGTTCATAACTTAATTGTTGGATAAGTACCAGAGGGTTGTCATGTCAAATTCATTCAAATTTCGTAATGGTGTTTCTTGAAGCTGAATCATTTCTGACTTCAACGGTTTTGGCTTTTTTGTTTCTTAAAAAGGGGGGGCGCCAGGGCGAGGGGCAACACCTGTACGTTATGTCCGCCCGGTTTCCGACGCCATGCTCAAGGCCTGTTATGTATAATGATAAATCATGGTTAAATTTAACAGGACATATGCAAGATCAGCATTCGATTGGAACCACCAAAACTCCGGATCCAAACTTGATGCATCCAGAGAGAAACCACTTCCTTCATTGGTATCCTTGTGAATGAATCTCTCACATCGCTGAGACACTGCAGGGTTTGGATTTTAATCGTTTCCATTGCAGTTCGAATGCCAAGCAGTGCAGAAGCTCCTATGCCAGCTGCTTCTAGATTCTAGAGGCTCTTATAGTTGACCTTTACTCCGATACTCACTATCAGATCACATGAACCATGGCTGTAAAATTCCCCCGGTCCAACTTGGTCTCCCACAGAAGATCATTTTTTCCATACTCTGCGACTCACAGATGTCTTCCAGCCTCATGACATTGTGCCTAGCTCCTGGGTGCCAATCCATCAGCATTACCTAATACAATATAGCATTTCTAATGCACCACCTATCTAGATTATATATGGGGCCCTTTCACAGAAGGTAAGATTTGTTGAATGGGTCATCCAAGCATTCGAAGAATACAGTACCTGCTTCACCTGAACATTTCAGATATTTCTGCAGGTGATTTCGTTTGTATTCGCTGCATGTTTGGGTTAACAAAAACTAAATTCTCTTGTGAATACCGTCATTTACTTTCTCAATATGTATCTTAATTATTCACCCCCCCCCTACAGATCGGGGGATCAATGTGTGTGATTCCAGTCCCTGCCAAACTGAGGTGGATTGTTTCTCCTGTCAAACAGTGGTTACATAGTAGATGTCTACCTGGCTATATAGGTCTCCACTGTCAACTGTGTAAGTGATGTAACGAAGCCTTGATTTTTGAATAGTTGTAGTGGTTTTTATCTGTGAATGTGTTTATTAATACCCAAAGTCGAACATCCATATGTGAAAGAAGAGATAGCCCATGCACAGTGGGTAGCTTGGATTGTGATATGGGAGGCAGTGTCGCATCTGAACTGGCAGAAAATGGGTGGGGTCCAGGGCCCCGCCCTAGGGGCCCCTGGTGGGATCCCATGGTTGAAGCCCCGGTGTGGGTCCAGGGGGTGAAGCCCCGGTGGGGTCCAGGGAGTGAAGCCCCCGGGGGCTCCAGGTGATGGAGCCCCCCTGAAAGTTTGGTTTTTATATGCTTTCAGTGTCTCTGAGGGCTATTCTTGCATATTTTGTAGGCTTGCTTTTTAACTCATACCTATAGTGTTTCCGTTATCCATCCAGCAAGCGCCATGACCTGAGTCTTCAAGTGAACCGACGAGCTCATTTCAGCTGACGAATTAATTATTGGGGTGCCAGCCCCCTGGCTATGCCATGCCCATGCACCGACACAGCACCAGGCTTAACTATATCCACACGGGCACACACGTCCGGCTATACCCTCTTGTTCCTTTGATAAATTTTAGCCATTACTCTTGGCATGATATTATTGTATTTGTCCCTGGGAGAGTTTTAAATGTGAAAAGAAACCTGCCACAAAGTTACCATGTTTCCACAGACTACGGTGTTTACTGTTTCTCTCATGCCCTTTGGCAATGTTTATTTTGCACTTCCTACAATCTCAAAAGACCTTGGATCCCAAGTAGCCACCTTACTCTTCCTCTACCTTTGTAACCACTTTCAAGGTGCATCAGAATCACTCAGTTAAGGCAGACTGGCAGGCGACCTTGACCCCTCCCTTATTTCACATATCAAAGCATCACAAAAATTGCTCACGTGTGACAACGTAACAGCTTCAATAGCTTTTCATTGGAACTAACAACAACAACCACTTTGACCTCACCGTCACAGAGCTGTTTTTGATATTGGGTGTTTGTATTGGGAAACCAACTGAAGAACAGCCTAGACATATCTCCTTTGACTACTAAAAAACAACTAACTGGTGCATCTGCACAGTTCATTAAATTGTCTGTTTTTAATTGATAGTTCCAAACACTTACAATTTCACCTCTTAACGGCGACGCCGGGGGTTCTAGAGTTGAGCTTGGATAGAGACGTGCCTCCTAGAGTCTGAAGTAGAGTCCCCATCTATATCAATTTTTGCCGAAAAGGGCTATACCAGAGATGCAGAGTTTGGGCCAAGCTGCCACTTTTTCCTCAACTTTGGACCTTTTTAACAAATGTTGGCTTCAGATTATTTATGTGTGTGTGTGTTTGTGGGGGGGGGGGGGGAATTAACACTTTCAAATTACCTGTTATGACATCTGTCCGCGTTACAATCGTCTGGTTTTCTTCATTGAATTTGCAATGGTCATTGTGTGTTTCAGTTTGCTCCCATAACATTTGGGCAGACCAACTGGGCCGACCAAGAATGTTTCCATGTCTTGTGAGCTGTCCCACAGCCACACGAAGTATCCGGTTCTGGTTCCAAATCTGTTGAAACATCACCATTCAGCCCATTAGATCAGCTTTCCAGTGGAAATGGTCACTGGTGTGAAATACCAGTAATGTTCTTGGCTGGTAGCAAGTCTTTCTTTCCACAAGGTGACTCTCTTAAATTTGTTAGAGACTGCTTCAAGGGGTTGGACTTTGCTTAAGATTTAAGGCGGTTGGCAGTAGGTCTCTGCCCAGATATAGGGTGCTTCACATAGATACTGGCAGCTACATTCTTCGAAGGATGTCTGGTGGAGCAATTCCTGCTAGGATATATAAATTCTCTGTTGGACAAAGACATCCTGTGATGAGCTGGCAGGATGCATTCAAAGCTGGGTCAAGCTTCTTGGCAAGGGTTGATCTCTTCCATACAGGGTAGGCACATGTAGCACAAGGCCAATGCCGTCAATCTTAGGATATGTGGGCGAGCACCCCATCTCATGCCAGTTAATTTGTTCAGGATGTTACTGCGTGAACATACTTTACTCTTCCTCTTCTTAATGTGGGTCTTAATTAAAGAGAAAGAGAGAGGGTGGTCCAAGGTGACTCCTAGGTAGACAGGGTTATCGCAATGCTTCCAGACCAGGTTACTTCAAAAGGCACTATCAGTGATTTGCAAAATCAAAATATCGAAAAAAATCATCAAAAATCAGATTTTTGCATGTCTGTAACAAGTTGTAGGTATCCTAACATACCCTACAAGTTGTAAGACCAAAAGCAATCTAATAAGGACAAATCGCCGATTTTAGTCATTACTGTCAGTACGGACACTCACTTCAACACATAATGGAGATTCATATCTTTGAACACTGCTCTTTTCTTTCTGTTCTGTCAATTTTTCAGTTGCAAGAAAAAACTTAGGAGAATTCTAAAGACTTATCCTTCACTTTCAAGCTGTTCCTGCAAATTTGAAATATTTTGACTCTTTCCGATCAATCACTGAGTGTCTTTAAGGTGACGTTTTTTTTTTTGCCTTCACAGTTGCTTAGATGGAAGCATACACCTGTCTCTTGGATAGATTTGCTGAGAGGTGGTTTTCCTCATAACAAATATGTAAGTTTTTCATCCAAAGCTTTGAGAGTCCTCTCATCAACAACACCTGTTAGTGTCACTTCATCGTGTGCGCCGTTCCAAGACTCGTCTGCATAGATCAAAACGACAGGTTCCTTCACTCCTTGGTTGGTCATTGGTATAGCTATTGAACAGGGAGTAGTTCATTCTTGAGCCTATGCCATCAGCTCTTCTTCACTCCCTCTTCACCGCTCCTATCTGAACAAAGAACATCCTTTTTTGTAAGCAATCTTTCCATGAGCTCAGACTGATGTCCTTGGTGATCTCCAGTATGGAGTAGGCACCTATGATTAGAGCGTCATAAGCTGCTACAATAATAGATCGATGAACATGACTCCGGTTACCAAACTCTCCTCGAAACCCTAGTTGCTGTGTCGAGTTAGGTTGAGTAACTGGCTTGTTGCCTGCCATAAACCTGCTTGCTCGGTATGAGGTGTTTTTTTTTGGCTCACTGGTGCAATCAGGTATCAGCAGAGACATTTCAAATACCTTGTAGGTAATGGGCTGATTGATATTGGTCGTAGCTCTTGGTTTGTTAATGAGTCTTTTGCCCAGTCTTAAAGGAGTGCCATAACCTGTGGGGAAATAAGGCAGTAATTGTAGAGCTTAAGAAGCCCTTCCTTTGCTACTGCTACTGGGCCACAACTAATTGAACATCCAACATAACCACTACTACTACTATGCTCACTAATTTGTTGTTGGAGCAGCTTTTCTAACAATGACCCTCAGATGATTGTTAACCGGTACCTGACACGATGTGACTCAAACCTGAGGATACTTCTGAATCTGGTGAAATCTATTGGCAAGCAGCAGCATTTAGAAAGGTACTGTGTTTACCAATTGACTATTCTCCATGTTCTTGATACGAGAGCCTGGCAATTTTGACATTGACCACCAAGATTGTGTGGAAACACTTTGGCAGTTTTTTGATCTAGAATTGTTATTGATGGTTAACCATTAATGGCAGTTCCCACCCCAAGAATATCCTACTTTTTTGCAATATTTATTTGGTCTAAGAACCATTTTAAAAATGTGATTTGTGCATTGTATTTCCTAGACAATTTCCATACCCTCAATTTGTAAAATATCACCAGCACTACAATCTGGTAAACTCGCAATATAAATATAGGCTCAGAGGTCTGTTTACATAGTTTGTCCATATATTTCCCTGTGGAGGTTTATTCCGCGATGACGTTGTGAGGCGTGAAATATGACTATGCCGTAAACATTAAAGGAGCATTTCATGATCCACAGCCTTGTCCCCCGGACTCATCTCAAGCAAATTGATATTTTGTATGGTCTGAACCATTGGCCACGGTATTGAATGTGTGCCTAATATGACATGCAAATTTGATCATCTCTGCAATTTTGTATTTTCTGTCTGTAAACAGGCAGAAATTACAGCACAGTGGTCTATGGCACATTGTGATGCACACAATAAAACCAAAACGCATCATCAGAATAAAACTTAAATTTTGGGAAAAAACTTTTCTTCAAGATATCCGTAGAGCGAACTCTAAACAAAACAAGCTAGAATCACAAGACGCACCTTTAATAACTGTGTCCTCAATGTCCACAACAGCAAAAGCAAATTTGCTGGAAAGCTATTAAGGTTCTCAAGATGCTTTATTCAGTATCAAAAACAAAGTATAAGGTGAATTGAAAACAGTTGAGTGTGTACAAATAACATTACAAATTGATCGACTTCTATAAAACATAGAAACAAAAATATAAAAACAAAATGAATGAATCTAGATTGCACATGGTAATTTTTTTTAAAATCAAAATGTAATGAACTGATTTCACTTGGAAAATTGAAGTCCAGAATACCCCGTCGGGGTTATACAAATATACTTCTACAATAGATGATTAAAGGCAAGCAGAGCAGAGGCATAGCCGGGAAGGGGGGGGGGGGATTTTGAGGCGACGCCAAGAAATTTGTACTTTTTGTTGGTACATTAAACATGTTGGTACATTCACAAATACCTCCCCCTGCCACATCCCCACCACCTTTCAAAACCCTGGCTATGCCACTGAAGGACATGTGTTTTCACTCCCTCACCCGAACCCCCTGACCATTTCCGATTTGACCCACAACTGTCACAACCATCAGAGTTAGCAACATTTTTTCTTACCGGATTGCAAAATGTCTCGATAGCAATTGCACCCAGCATTTATTTTCAAGCAACAAATCCCTGACACTTCAAAGGACTGCCCCAATGCCAAAGACTGTTACAGAAACATCCATACATTCTGTGTGGAATCAGGATGTGGTGCCATTTATATATTCATCTGACTTTCTTGGTGCATGCTACTTACAGATATGAGATGCAAATTGCTTATTTTTAGTGCTTTTGTTGCCCATTTACTTTGTAATACTTTTGTTTTATTGGTTAGTTTATAACTACGTAACGTTTGCCTCAGACCTGGAATGAATTTCCTTGACCACAGAAAAAGTACCCCTATCAGTTACTGGATATATTGAAATATATAGAAAACAATACAAAATGCACTTAATCAAGTCTTAACCAATTCTTTGCACTTTGGAGCTTGAATTTTGATTTTGTTGGTTAGGTATTACATTTAAATTGTGTCAGTTTTATATTTAGATGTTCTAAGTAGCTATTTTATTCATTTGGTGATTACTACATTCTGGCCAATTTTGGCCTTTTGTTAATTTCCCTCATGTTGCTGTTTTTGATGTCGCATTTTTTTATCCATTTGTACATTGGTCATGGAAAAATAAAAGAATCTGTATCTCAATTCCTGAACCAGACTGGAATGCTAATTAGTTAAATGGAGTCTCTGGCCCCAATCGTGGTTCAGGTCTGGGTCTGGAGATGAGGTTCCGTCTGGGGTTCCCTACCCACCTTTACTTCTAAAGGCCAAACAAAAAAAAGTTTGTCTCAGAAGAAATGTGAAAAATCGCAATGCGAAATGCATTTTTTTTTTATAGAAAAATGCTAATGCAAAATGCGTTTTTTCTTTCTTTTTTTTTAATGCATTTTTGGCCCACTTTTTCTCGATTTTTCGGCCGCTTCGTGGCCGAATTTTCATTTTTTCTGAAATTTAAAAAAAAATTTCGAGTAAAACCTAAAAAAAAACCTTATGCAGTCAAAAATCAATTTTAAACAAAGTGCGCACGGTCTTCTGAGACAAACTTGTTTTTTTCTTGGCCTAATAATGAAATGTCTACTTTCTACTAGGTAGGTCCAGACTGCAGATGTTATGAACTATCACTTATAAATTACGGGCATTTTATAAGCTAATATCATATTCCACCTGACCCCCCTTTACACTTGGAATCCATCCTACAGTTTTATTTGTTACTAGGCGGTCCCCGGGTTTCGCGATCAACTGGGTTTCGCGATCACCTGGGTTCGCAATCACCTGGCTTGAATGACCCGGCATCAACAATCGACCCCACCAAGTTTCATGTCTATACACCATCGTTTACCCCATTTGACCTCATTTGACCTTAAATGACCCCCGATGACCTTTGATCCACTAACCAATACAAACTCGGTCTTCGTTCGGTCAAGGGGCACCCGCCCACCAAGTTTCTGGAACGCGCGACCCTCGGTCTCCGAGAAAGTAGACGCGGTCAGACACACAGACAGACCACCGGTATTAATATTTGTTATGATATTGGCCCCAAGAGAACACATGGTTTCTCTGACCCATACCCACTTTCAATTCAAACTAGCCTCAATAATCTATTTTGTGCTTCACAAACCCATATACCTTACACATTTTTGTTTAATTAAAGTTTTGATATGAAGAACTTAAATTTGAACAGAACATCCAAAATGATGAATTCTGATAGTTGCTGTAATTATGAAAAAATTAATGAAAGATGACAATAATTGTTTTGAAACAGCTCCAGATTAATTTTATTTGTTCTTCAATGCTAAATTGCATAGATTTAAGTTTGGAGGAATGCATTGTAACATCAGTATTCTTTCTGTTGCAAGTGATCACAGAGTGCAGTTTATATTTTAAAATTATACACACTGCTGCAGTCACTTTTATTATGACAAAACGCAGAATTAAAACCTAATTCAGAAGCAACAGTTTTTTGATACCCTATTAGAAAAATTACCCACTAGCTAATCCCTGTGCAAATTCTAAGAAATTATCCGCATTGCAGACAAACTTTTGTTCTTAAAAATGTAGTTCTGCAGAAATCTCTATGAAGCACTACATTGTAAGAATTTTTTTTAAAGGCATAGTATAGTTCTTGCATGCCCTTATGGCCCAAACAGCTATGTATATGACTTAAAGGTGCAACGAGAGATTTCAAATAACAGGTGTCCCGAAAAAATGTGAAAAATCTGATTTTGGCACTGGTGTAAAGCTTTATATCAAAAACATCACCATCTGTAAGGATTAAGCTGAGAACTGTTTCTTTGGTACAAAAATTGTGAAATTTCTATTTTTGTATAGGAGCAAATACGAAATTCAGCCTATGTTTTCTATTGATATATAAGTATATAAAAATCACCTCTGTTTTCACTTTTAAGACAATACTGTACCAAAATACAAGGTAAGAAATCATTTGAGTGTCTAATCTATATGAAATCACTACATATGACACCTTACATGGATGTCTCAAAATCTCTCGTTGCACCTTTAAGTCTCAAACGATTTGTACATAATTCACAAAGTTACATCAAACTACTGATTCTCATTAATGATTAATCAATATAGAATAGAACTTAAAAACAAGCATAACATACACATAAAATATACACACACACAGAATCATACGCATAACCACATATGATCACATGAAAGTTCAATGAAAATAAGAATCCATGTATTTAAGTTTGTCTCTTTCGGCTTTTAGTGTAGATTTTGAGACGATATTGCTGTAGGTCTATTTGCGGGAGACGGTATGACAAATTTCCTTCAATACTTCATTTTCAATATTCGGTATATTTATATGGAATTGTACACACTTATCCCTGATTTATAAGTTTAAAAAATGCATTTCCACATTTTTCACATTATTGCTGCTAATCTCTTGAAGTGTTGAAACACATCACACACATTTCTTGGACTAGACAAGTCAACATAACAATTCCAGTATTGAAGGGGAGTTGGGAGGTCAATTAGTAATCAGGTGGGAAAATAAGCAACAATATGGCTAATTTTGGGGCTACAGGAACTACCACCTTGAGCTGAGAATATTGATCGCTCTAATACTGACATCTTGCATCTCACAATTCACCCTTTGCACAGTTCCCAATTTGTAGGTAGAGCCTTGAACTGGCATTGGAATAAACAAGGTCTACATAACAAAGCATTCACCTCTTACAAGGTCATTGGCTTTGTGTAAAGAATCAAATTTGATGCAAACTTTTTGTACATACGCCCATTTATTATGCTGCCAGTTCGAGGCTCCCTGCAAACGGCGGGCACCAGCAAAGAGCAAATTAAATCCAGTTCATTACAAGATTGTGTAGTACAATGATTTGCAAAATGGGTAGTGGCATATTAATAGCATACAGCTGTGATTGGCTATAATCTCAGTTCTATCAACATCCGCAACTTGGCATTTGAAATAAAAGCATTGTTTGTTATGAATTTCAATTTTTGTCTCGTATTTCTGCAGATTTGGGTCGATGAGCACATTTAGACATAATTATTATTCATCAGAAACTTTTGTGAGGTGAAATACTACTGTGCGACTAGTGCATATTGCCCAACACTTCACAATACACAAAAATATTGGGCATTCATTTATGTAACTTATCAAACAAATACTGTCATTTTATTTGATTTGAAGATATTAAACTATTTTGTCAAGTCAGCTTCTTCTTGCATAATATAGGATGGTTTTTTTTGGTTGATAACAGAAAATATCACCCTCGTCAAGAAAATACCAGGCTTGTCTTCGACTCGCCCGATATTTGATCTAAGCTTGGGCGATATTTTCTGTTATCAACCTCAAGCCATCCAATATTATATGTACATCCCACTATGCACATATGTTATTTGGACCTACTGATTGCACTGGATCCCCTTTGAGAGTATTGCATATGTATTTATACTGCATGTCTGGTTGATAACGATCAAGCTTAAGCACGATGCTTCACCCATTAAAATTAGGTCTACCCCTTGTATTCAAACTAATAGAATAAATGTATTTTCAAAAGTAGAAAGTCTGGTTGTCACCTACAAATAGAAATGTAAGCAAATGGCAGTGCAATTTCTGGTATTTTCTCATAAAATACTGGAATATGCATTTTTCTTTCTCTTTACAAATAATATTTAAGATTAAAGATGAGAATTTCTGTCAATGGGAAATACATACAAATCAGTTAATTTAAAACCTTGAGTATGTGAGAAAATGAGGGGAACACAATATTCGCTTCAGTGGTATTGCTCTATATTTTTACAGGAAAATCTATCTGTATCTGGGAAGGAAAAAGTTTATACAAAATAGAATTTCGATAGAAAAAGTTGAGGATTGTACAAAGTGAGAAAATTTCTGCTTGTGTGTAAACATGATATACAATTCTTGTCAGTGTTAAATAGTCACTGAGCAAACATTAATCTTAACTATTTGTAAATATGGTCATGCAGCATTTATTGTATCTATAAGTGGTAGAAATTCTGGCCCTACCAACACTTAATTATTCCCTGTCAAAGATCCAAATGAGTATCACTTCTATTGTCAGATTCACGACCTTGCAAATTTTCTTTATCTGCTTCACTGCGAGCAGTAAGAATGTCACCAAAGAGGGAGCTTTCCTTATCGTCTTGGCCACCATTGCGTGGCTCCCCAAGGAGGGTGTCCATCTGTGCCTTTTGATTTTCAGCTAGTTCATCAAGCCTGTTCCGAATGGCTGCAATTTCCTCTTGATGTCGATCCTGTATAAAGTGAGATCAAGAACAAAACACAAATACATTTGACTTGAGACAACATTCCACTGCATAGATTTTGCAATTGGGGATGAAAAAATACAGCCTTCATTCATGCAGCGTCGTCTGTGGCGAGGTTTGAGAATGGGTTGCGGGACAAAGGTCACATGAGGTCCCCAAGGGTCACATCAGCGTCAACAAAACATGTGATGACACTACCCAAGGGCCATGGTGAGTATGAAAATTTGAGCAACATGGGAAAAAACCAAACCAATTTGAAAATCTGCCCATTTGGGGGCTATGACCTCTAGATGACATTTGACCAACTCTCAAAAAAACACTACCCAAGAAACCATAAATATGCAAGTGCCATGCAAAGTGTGGCTGTGAAAACATTTTGGCGTCAACATATTACCACGAACACAACAAAATAAAATCCCTATGTGCCCGCAGATGGATACCAAAATGGTAATTATCCGTATATTTGAATGATTGTTGTCCATGTTATCGTCATTGATGAATATGATATACAGGATAGCACAAGATTTAAAATGAAACAAGAAACAGAGGCTAATAATGTGCTGCTTATTGAACAAGCTACAGTCTACATTAATTTGTGAAAGGTGAATGAAGGCAGATGTATTTCTTGACTTGTACAAGTAGCACAACACGGATCTATGATGCATTGGCATATGCAAACCGTACAGATGTTGTATGCTGCTCAAATACCAAGAAGTCATACAAATGACATGCAGAAGCATTGCATGATGTACACGCAGTCCGTAGAACTGGAGGGGAGGGGGGAATATTGCAGATTTCATTAAAAAAAAAAAAATTCCCTACTTTAAATAGATTGGGGTTTACAAAATATTCTAGGCCTACATGCATCAGATGACATGCACCCTCTACTCATTGTCACTCCTACAGTCCTGCTAAGTTTAGCCTTCAAAACCTTCCCATGCGACTTAACAAATGTTGTTGAACTAATGGTGTCCCACGTTTTCCCCTTCTTCCAAATTGTTGATTTTCTCTTTCACTTAATGCCAAATGACTATGATTAGTCTTTTGTAGAATCAGGAGTTCACGGCCATATCACAGCTTTTTCAAAAATGATTGCATTACATTTTTCATATTGGGAATTTATGTAGCAGAGTTCATTGACTAAACAGAAGGCCCACAAAATACAGAGACAGGAATTTGAGGTGTATTGGTTCTCAGTCATTTATCCCTACACATTTGAGCAACTCCATGGCCCCAGCTAGATCAAATACAGTTGACACTCTTGCATAACTACTTTTTGCCCATTTGAACTGTTTGAAATTTGAACCCAAATGGACCTCTAAACGACCATTATTAAATCCGGTAAAATACCCTTATCTATAGTCCATTCTCTACCTCCGTGCAGTGATGTCATATCCTTGAAGCAGCTTTTACGCACACGTCAAGATATTGCCGTCTTTTTGTGATCGCGTGTAAAACGCTGTCAATTTCAGTCAGAACGGCACAGTTTACTGGGTGTGACAATCAAATCTGTGCTGAGTGTCACTGCACTGGAGGTAAGGAAATGAGTATAATACACACGGCTGACAGTTGAAGTGAGTCGCACCATCAGCCAAATTTATCCAGCAAACATTGATGTTTTTTTACAAAAATCCCCAAGGGTAACTTGCATGCCCAAAATGCAACATACTCGATAAACCTTGAAGGTCGGTGATTCTTCTGATGGCATACTTGAATTACATGGTCTACTAATTTCTTGTCAAAAAAACTTACATCAGAAGAAAAGCGGACACTTTATTCATGCATTTTGTTTGGGGTGAGAAAACGGCGAAAACAAAAATGACACTATGGCCCTTTTTCGACCCAGGTTTGATAGTAGTCCAGCTGTGAGTCTTCAAAATCAGAAGAATATTAACAAAACTTTTAACCAAATGTCATACATTTTATACATACAAACATACAGAAATATATAAACATGGTAAAATTAAAACTTTTTGTAATAGGTGCCAATTGTAAAAATGTAATATAAGGTTCTCCTTGTATGAGCATGTTCATAGGTATGTTTAAGTTTTCCAGAGTAAAAGTGAACTAACAACAATTTCTGTACTTAAAAGGGTGAAAGGAGCTTGGAGAAGAAACTAAATGCATACAATGTTATGAGATGACGAGCAACACATTTACTTGGCATTTTTTGTTATTAAACCCATTCCAAATGACTTTGGGTATATAGTTATTCTTGGACCAAACACCCATAATTGATGCTCAAGGCAAATTCCATCCCCACTGATTTCCAGGACCACTGAAGAATCAAAAATTAGCCAACCTTTACCCTACTTTTTTGCTCTCTGATGATGGTCATGGTTCACTGGATAAATTGAAAGAAGTGTTGATGTGATATTTACACAGCATGCAAATAATCCAAATGGATAATGTATAGACGCATCTTTTATGGTGACAAGTGACAATTGCTTGGAATCTAAAATAAATGGCAATGAGAAAAAAATGGTGATATAAAGTGCAGTACTCACAAACAAGAATTTTCTCTATAGGTGTATGGGATATAGGCGACTGGTAGTACCTATTGGATTAAAATGTCAGATTTAACTATGGCTCCATGCATTCAATTGAAAGTTTTGTGAAATGAATTGTAAGTAATTTATACACTAATGGCATTCAAATGATCAATCTTATTAAAGTATACTGAAACTCTGGGTATTAGTGGAATCATAGAGCTAATTAATTGATGTCGTGACTGATATAGTGAGCATTTTTGTAATACTATAAGGGCTGACTCGAGATTTCATGAGAGGCGCCCCATTGCAAACAAAAATCATATTTTTGTATATGCTCTGGTTTTTTTAACATATCCATAAAGCTTAATGATCACTTTGAGAGCCCCCACAAAAAAATGTGTATCAGCAAGCTTAATTATTTTGTGATTTAAAGTATAGACCGAGGCTTAGCTCCCATAGATTAATCCAGTTTGGGTGATTCCCCATTTGTGGGGCTGGACGTGCTTAAAAAGCTTTCCAAAATGTTGACGGAATTGTGTCAACCTAGCAAATAGTACCAAATTTGATTAGCTGCCATGGCAACAAAGAACAACATGAGATATTCCATATTTCATCGTAGCATCTGTACCAATGTTAGAACTTCTCAGAATATTAGTGGACTCCCACATGTTCCCTCGTTCTAATGAGGTGGTCAATCAAAAAATGATGTTGCGGATGTTATATTTTCCGTCAACAATTTCACACCAAACTTTAGCCGAACATTGCCTTAAATTAGAGAAAGGTTGTATTAATGGCTTAGCATGAGAAATAGTTCATCTATACCAATCATATATGTGAAACAAAATAAATTTGATTATCGACATTATTTTTTTAAAAATCTATGCACTTATAAAAAAAGTAATTTTCCCTCAACAGTTTTGTAACATCCGCAAACATTACATTCGGTTGCCTAGGCGACAGCCTACATGAACCTCATAATTTATTTGTATAGTTTAAAATAAAGTGCCTCTAACACACTAACCACAAATCCAGGCAACACTTCCCCATCTTTTTATTTTCACTGTACGACGCAGGGTTACATTTTTCCGTCAAAACTTGTAACGTTCGCAAACCCTAGTTAACGTCCGAAACACAATAGCAAGGTTTTTTTATATAGGAGTAAAATCAAGAAGATATATCATTATTATTACACATTGATAACATATAAGGATCAAACTTTCTTTTAAACTTAATTTTACTTACTTTATTACTATTTAAATGTTAGTTTGCAAAATGTTTTGCGGACGTTACTTGATGTCAAAATGTTAACGGAAAAATAAGCTCTTTGATGCTGTTTCTTTATTAAGGCTTCATCAGAATTGTTAAAAAATATTGTACTTATTATTTAATCGTAACCTATTTCATTAATTAGACTAAAACAAACAATCTATAGTTAAGGTTAGTGTAAAAATATGCATTTTATTATGATTTTAATTGTAATTTTTACCATTCATTAATGATATGTCCTTACTTTGCATCTGATAGAGGTATGTGACATGTAGTATATTAGAACAGCCCTTTTAAGATAGGCCTCTATTCAATACTTTAACTTATTTCATTGCTTTACCTGCAAAGTACCCTTTTCACCGGTAGAGAAATCATGCTTTGTTGCGGACGTTACATTGAATGTGACAAGCAGATATACATAGATCAGTGCTATAGAATTTTAGAATGATATATAATTGGTTTGAAGTTTTAGTTTACAAATTCAGAAGCGTAAGAAAAGGAAAAACACAAAAACAATACAAAAGGCCAAAATTAACAGAAGAATATCGTTGTTGCGGACGTTACACCTTGGCAACATTAATGGTCAACATGCTAAAGTTGCTATGTCAGTTACTAATTAGGCAAAAGTGGAGAAGAATAACCTATAATTGACCCAAGAACCTCTAATGTTAAATTTGAGGTGTTTTAAACATGTGCAGTATATAAATTTATTACCAATTTAGTTGAAAATAACAGCAAAAATTCCTTTTTTTTAATAGATTTTAAGCACCAAATCAGCTCAAAAGGTACCAAATGATATTATGGTAATTGTGTATTCCAAAATAAATTTTAGAAATACCTTACAGATTCGTGTACTGATTTAAATGTAACAAAGTGTATTACATAAAACCTCACTTCAACGTCATCGGGACTATACAAAAAAAAATATGGAGGACTGGCTATTCCAATATAACATTCAAATTGAGTGTCGTACACCAATTCTGGTATTTTTACTGTGATTTGAGTCCTGTAAAAGTACAAATATAGTCATGTATGTTCAGATTTGATATGTAAAAAGTTTTTGGGACAAAAAGGGATATTGCTAATGTTTTAAATACTGTTTGAACAGCCAAATAAGTAGTGTAAGTCAACAAAATGTAACGTCCCAACCAACTGTATTGTATAGCATTTAATGTAATTTGGGAGCTGAAAGGTAGTTTTTAATGGTGTCATTTACTGAGTTTGTTGTATGGAGCTAATTAACAAGTTTTACTTTTTAAAAAAGTAAAATTATTTCATTTTTCTCTTCTAAATGAGAAATGCATTACGTGCTAAATTAATATGGAAATATTTGGGGAAACTTTATTATCAAATATTCTATACATTAGGCATGTAACATACCTTTTTTGTATGTAAAAATATTAGTTTGCATAAGTATTGCAAACTAACATTGAAAGTTTTATTCAACACCATAAATGTCTTGAAGACAGTGGCAAAACTTTGGCCTTGTTGACATCATGTAAGTCCGCAAAAAAGGCAATTATTATCAGTCAGAAATCTTTCATTTCAAGGAGTTTTCCAAAATGTTTGGTGCACAGTAATTCCGTTGTGGTTGTAGCACCATATGAAGAAAGGAATACAAGGATTAAGCCTGTTTAAATTTTTTAGACAAACTTTTTCTAGATGTCAAACAGTTTTTTTAGGGTGAATATGAGGATTTTAGCCCATTTCCTTTGGCTCTATAAACTTTTTATAGTGACCACCAGAACATGAAAATTGGCATAAATAGACCTTATTGCTTGACGTGTTACACGAGATTATGGGGTCCATCAATATGCAAGGCAATAGCAACTTGAAAGTGGACTTATCATGAAAGTGTTTAAAGAAAATGGAAGGTCTGGTTCTACAGTTCCTATCTGTAACATATAACCAATGTAAGATAAGCCTCCAAAACATTCTTTTTTTCATAAAATATGATTTGACAAATAAAAAACAGTTATGAAAACCTCTACCAACTGTACTTCAATTGTCCCCCCTTGTTAACACTTTTGGTATATGTTAAAAAAACAGTGACCATATCATAATGCTTATCTATACACTAATCACTGTGTGAAATAGCGTAGTCTAAATGCAAGTCCTTCATGTAGAAAATCACATTTTCATTATAAAATTCTGGATCTAGAGTTTTTGTTATCACACATATCCTATGGCACTGTTATACTAAATCAAAATGTTTACGTGCATCAAACGAAAACAGATTTTTCTCAAATTTGCATTGAGCATTTAGGTGACTATCTTTAGTTTGCATCCCTTTTATTTGTCCCCTCGCCGAACGAGTTCGGAAAGGGGCTATGAAATGAGCAGCGTCCGTTCGTCCATCCATCCGTGATAAAAATGTTAAAACCTTTTGTGTACAATTTACTGGAGTTCCGTAAGGGCGACAATGATGAACTTGGTGGAAGAGCGGGTTTAAGGTTCTCGCACTGATCAGATTTTTGGCGTAAATATGCTATTAAGTATCTTAATTTGCATAATTTAGAAAATTTTCCCACAAGGCTTGTACAAGTTTCAACTGTCAGTTCTGTAAGGCGTATGATGATGTAACTTGGTGGAAGAAAGCGGGGTGAAGAGTTCTCAACCAGATTTAATTTGGGTGTATTTTGGGCAATTGCAACTAATTAATATGCAAAAATCTGCATAATTGCTCTTTTTTGAACGGTACATCAGATACAAAAAATTCCATCACTATTCAAAGCTATCTGGGCTCGCCATACACTTTGTGTCAATCGTAAGTGGTCACAGTGCTTGCGAGCCAATTAAAGGGGCATTTTTGGGCAATTATGCTAATACTCTGCGTAATTACTGTAATCACGTGAAACAGCAGTCAGATATACAGAATTCCTTCACTATATGACGACGACTCTGCCATACATCTTTTGTGTGAATCGGCCATTGGGTCAAAGTTCTTGTGGGCCCTTACTCGGGCAGTTTTGATGGCATTGATCTAATTAAATATGCAGATTGTCTGTACCGCTGTAATGGTACATTTGATATGCCAAATTCCTTGCTGCATTGAAGACTACTACATTGGCTATCAGGGGAAGGGTGGGGTGTCGGGGATGGAGGGACAGGTGGGGTGGTCCGTGGGAGAGGAGGGGACAGGTGGGTGTCGGGAGAGGAGGGGACAGGTGGGGTGGTGGGGAGTAGTGGGTGTCGGTCATGTCGGGGGTGTCTCGGGATGGGTGGGGTGGTGTCTCGGGGATGGGGGGTGGTGTCGGGGGGTTGGGTTGTCCGCTAGGAGGGGTGCGTGGTCTGGAGGGGGAGGAGTGTGCTTCGGAGGGGAGGGATGGGTGGTGTGGAGGTGGGGTGTCTGGGAGGGAGAGGTGGGGTGGAGTGTCAGGCGGAAAAAACACAAAAATTTTAACTCGGGAGTGGTACGGTTGGGTACTCTGTATGTTACGGGTGGGTTCATATTGTAGACTTTATATACATTGTAGTTGAATTTATCGCATGTTGGTGATCGCAACATTCGACGGGGACATCTTTTTACTGCATTGGTAATATAGTTCGCTTTGTTTTAAAATTAATAGCCACAAAACAATTAAATCTCAAATAGCACGAGTTCATTCTTTAGCTTTTCCTCTGATAAGGGTCCCTAGAATACAATTTGGCACAGTGAATTTTGAATTAAAAATACCGACCACAGTGTTTTGTCTGCAGTCGCATTTGTGAATAGGTCAAATGTACTGTAGGTCACCAGAATCATGAAAATGTGTGCACATAGGGTAAAAATAGTGGGCAATTATTTTAGGGTTAACATTTAGGTAAAAATTTTCACCCAGGCACACAACACAAACAAAACATGCCCAAACTAACCAAAGCAATCCTATATGTGCCGCTTTTGCAGCAACAAAATAATTATGCCATCTTAACGCCACCACAAATCCCCTCTTTCCAACGATAGTATTTGTTCATGTGCGGTCATGGGTAACAGTAATACGATATTTTTTTCACAATGGGACAAAGAGAGCTTGGGACCAAGTTTTCAACCTAGAGGTAATATAGAGAAGGAGGGTGCTCCGAAATCTAATCTTTTCAAGTGGTCTAAGCCGCTTACGCATTTGTCCCAGTGGAATTAACTGTCACTTGAACGCTCTTGAAGAGGGCTTGATGTCATGTGTGTTATGCGACTCTCGCACGGCCGATGATCATATCGGAAAATGACCCGGCCGTGACTACGACAGAAGTCTTGTAGAAAGACGATTTTCTGCAGGTCCTCCCAGGGCAACATCGATTTCTTGCGGCCATTTTAAACTTCACCTTGTGGTTGCTCGTCTGCCGCAAACCCGATCGTTTTGTGACTTTACGTTAACATTCTACAATAATCCATCTCACGCCACATCTACCGCAAGTGACAAAATAGGACACTCGTTTCATATCGTCATAATTATATTTTGCGTGCAGAGCGGGAGTTTTTAACACTTTAAACTTGTGAAAGAGTCCGAAGTGCAATGAAACTAAGTTGTTAGCACTGGCCAAGTTGGGCCAGTATTTTTTTTAGGGCAAAGAAAAATACCGGAAGCACCATGTTTCTGCCGTATTTTTCGCATTCGGCGTCTTTAACATGCACATTATTTCATGACCCGATTTATGCTTAATTGAAAGCTTATGGACATGATATTAACTAAAAGTCTAAGCTTTACGCCATGATAATCGTAAAATTTTGCTGAGATCCTCCCTACACCTGCCGTAAGAAATCTCTTTCTTGTATCCCCCATGTTTTGTATAATCGCGTGTGGTGATGTTGCATTGTGGGACAATTTCGATAGTATAGGCCTGGAAAATCAATTGCCGCGATCAATATTGCCCATTCCATTGTATTTGCCATCACAACCATTAATACTACAGGCTGGCTTGTGCACTCTCCTGCTATTTAATACCTCTATGGTTTCAAGTATGCAATACCAAATCCTATTCAATTTTCCTCTCTTCCTCACTTCAGTCCCATGCAAGTGAATGGTATTTTAATTGAAACTTGGTCCCAACCTGACTTTGTCCCATTGTACAGAGACAATGATTAATTCGTTGATCCATGATCTCCCATGAATGAATTACCTATTATTGGAAAGATGGAATTTGCTTTAAGATGGAACTAGTTAATTTTGGAATAAGTTACACAATTACCACAAAAATTGGGTTGTAGAAGTTGTTGTTGCGTTTTATTGATACACCCTGTATAAGTACTCTTTCAATCAAGATGGAAACAATATGGCTAAAGGGGGTACTCCAAAATAAAAAGTAAAGGAACCTTACCGTGGGTAAAGGTGTGGAGGACTCCATTGGTGGGGGCACCCTTGAAGGTGACCCCTCCTATAGGTGCCTGGCTGACATTAGCACTCTGCATAATGGAATGTGAACTGACGGGGACGTCTCTTGTAGCTCACGCAGCTGCCGCACAGCTTTGTGGTATTCACCTTTGGGAATCGGATTCCTGCAAGAAAAAAATTCAATTTTGAAAATCAAGAATTGTACATTTTGTACATTGTCTCTGGATACACTTCTATATATTAAGGGATTATACAGTTTTATTCCGGTGCTTGCTCCGGTCGACTTTGGCCCCCCTGATTTACTCGGTAGTATCAACTTTGATATCAGATGAAAGGCCATATTTTTTCTCATTGTCCTGAAATTTCAGCTTTTAAATCCATTGTGTTCTCTACTTGATATGAGAGCCTGGCACTTGCACAAACACCCCATCAAGTACCGTGGGAAACAAACTTCAAATTCGGCTTCCGAATTCATAGGGTGGTGGCATAATACAAAATTCTTCCCTTGCGGTTTTGATGGTAGACGCAATAATGTATGTTGCAAAGCCCTATTCAATACTGTGCTAATATTGATGGTTAACCACTAAAACGGGCGGTTTTTTGTTTATATCTTGGGAATGAAATGGATTTGAGGGCTCAAATTTCAGGACGATATCATCTGATATCAAAATCGATACTACTTCAGGGTAACTCAGGGGGTCCCAAAGATGATCGGAACATGCAACTTTAATGGTTATTCATCAATATTACAGTAGTGAAAAGTGCCTTGTAATGTGTATAATTGCTTATTATCAAAGCCGCAAGTTTGTTTCCCACGATACTTGGTGGTAAGCGTATGCTGCAAGTGGCAGGCTCTCGTATCAGGTAGAGAACACAATACAAATTGGAACAAGGCGGTTCTCGAACCACAAAGGTCCCCCGCCCGTCGCGATAGTAAATGGAGGGAAATATAATTTTAAGATCACAGGGAGAATTGTGATGGAAATAAGTGGTTCTCAAACCACTGAGGCTGCTGCCATAGCAGTTGCAAGTTGACGGTATCAAATGTTGACCATACAACTATTTGTAGTTATTTGACCTTGGATGACCCTACTTGACCTTGAAATGACCTTCACAATTTTCGGTTTAGAAATGTTGACCACATCCACAAAGTTTCATGACCTACCACATGTTGAGTTAGTTGACCTTGAACACCCCACGACCTTGAAATGACCTTCAAAATTTTCGGGAATATGCGTACTACACCCATCAGTTTTCATGACCATACTACCATGTGTATGGATTTGACCTTGGATGACCCCACATGACCTTGAAATTACCATCAAAATTTTTGGCACTGAATGTTGACCACATCCACAAAGTTTCATCATCCTACCACATACTTAGTGATTTGACCTTGGATGACCCTGCATGACCTTGAAATGACCTTCAAATTATTTGGCACTGATTGCTGACCACACCCACCAAGTTTCATCATCCTACCACCTACTTAGTGGTTTGACCTTGAATGACCCGACATGACCTTGAAATGGCCTTCAAATTTTTCAGCACTGAATGTTGACCACACCCACCAAGTTTCATCATCCTACCACAATTGACAAGGGCTATAGCAATTTAATTCCATTTGACCTTGAATGACCCCGCATGACCTTCACATTTTTCGGCATTGAATGTTGACCACAACCACCAAGTTTCATCATCCTGCCACAATTGACAAGGGCTATAGCAATTTAATCCCATTTTTGACCGCATTGACCTTTGACCCATGCCCCACCTCCGAACTCATCCACCATCTACTTGGGTGACATCTATGGTGCGACGATGGGCACCCATACTTGCTTAGATCAAAAGATATCGTGTTTACAAGGCTTATATCTCTATTTTTGACCAAATTTGACCCTATTTTTGACCATATTTGACCCATGCCACATGACCCACCTCCGAACTCATCCACCATCTACTTGGGTGACATCTATGGTGCGAAGATGGACACCCATACTTGTTTAGATCAAGATATCGTGTTTACAAGGCTTATAACAATATATCCTATTTTTGACCAAATTTGACCCTATTTTTGACCATATTTGACCTTTGACCTATGTCACATGACCCACTTTACATCTCAGCCAACGCCTACTTGAGATGCATCTATGTTGCGAAGATGGACACCCACACTTGCTTAGATTAGATCCAGAGATATTGCTTGGGACGCACACACACACACACGCACACGGACGCAGGGCATTTCTATAGTCCCCCTTTGCCAACTAAAGTTGGCGGGGGACCAACAAGCACATCTAACCCTTTGGGCCTTGCATACAGAGTGACTAGAGTTTCACCAAGTCAATATTTTGCAATAAGCCAAATCACCATTATAACTTTGGTTCACCTGTGCAAGTGCATGTCAGATTCAAGGGTGAGGTTGGGAGTCCTAAAATCATGATGAGGTTGATGTAGTTGTCCAATGCGATGCACTTAGCCACTACATGAATTGCTTTGATTTTACCAGTCATTAACCACATCAATCAAATTATTTTTCTGCCGGTATATACAAGTGTCACAAAGGTATGAAGACCAACAGCACACAAAACTCAATAACAGGGCATTTTTGTGCTAACGGCAGAGTTCATCACATTGGAGAACAACAGCAACCTCATTGTGTAATCAAGATTTTTACCTGCGATTGGTGTGATATTACCTACAATGCATCATGAATCTGTAATGGTGATTAAGGCTTATGTTTTTCCAAAAAATGTATTTAAGTCTTAGGTCAGTGGTTTTTGAGATGGCTTCCCAATAGGTAGTGAAAAAATGTACACCCCATACAACTCTTGGGCCAGTGGTACTGCCAGTGGCAGCACCAGACTTCTTTTTCTGGGTGGAAAATGGGGTGAAAAAGTGAAATTGGGGGGGGCAGGGGGAAAATCGCTGATTTTTGACAAAAATCCACCATTTTTCTTCTGCCGGGGGGGGGGGGGGGGGGGGTTGCCTTTGAATGCCCCTGTGGCACTGCCACTGGGTACTGCTGATCGAGTATGATATAACTTGTATGACTCTAGATAATACACCAAAGATATTGCTCCAGCTATGAGTTGTACAAAATGTCATATTTTTAAAACTCATAGTGAGATTAATATCTAGATGCATGCAAAAAATCTATAAAATATTTTCCTTACTAGGAATTTAAACAAAAAAATTAAGTTAATCAGTAATTGTATGTGAACATGAGTCAAATTAATGCAGGGATAATTTATTTATTTATCTGTAAAATGTCTACCCTTTTAAAAACTAAGAAATACATGCAATGAAGACTGACCCTTATTTGAATCTAGTACCACAGTATAGGGAAAACCCAAAATTTTCGCTGCCTGGATTTGCAGGGACTGGAGTGTTCATAGTATAAAGTTCGAGCCCTGCTGTGGCCAACATGTTGTGCGCTTAAAGGTGCAACAAGAGATTTCACATATCAGTGTCCCTAAAAAAAATCACAAGTACTGATTTTTGCCCTGATGTAAAGCTTTCCATCAAAAATATTCCCATCTGAAAGGATTAAGCTGAGAAATGTTTCTTTGGTACTAAAATTGTGAAATTTCTAATTTCATATAGGAGCAAATATGAATGTTTTATATTGATATATAAGCAAGTCAAATTCACCTTTTTTCTCTCTTAAGACATTTCCGTAGCCAAATACAAGGTAAGAAATCTATGAGTATCTAATCTATATGATATTACTATTAAGACACAATATTTGGGTGCCTCAAAATCTCTTGTTGCACCTTTAAGCGAGGCACTTTACCCCAATTGTAAAATTGAAAAATAAAAATCTCCCACTGGCAGCCGTGTTCATTGTCTTCTCCAAAGCCTTTGACTCCGTACACCGAGATCGAATGTTTAACATCCCTCGAGCCTATGGTATTCCAGATCCCATCATTTTGGCTATTAAAGTGATTTATGACAATTCTACAGCCATTGTCTTATCACCAGATGGAGAGACTGAACCATTCACTATTTCAGCGGGTGTTCTCCAAGGTGACACCTTGGCCCCATCATTTTCATCACATTTCTTGCTCATGGTATGCGCCATGCACTTGCAGTTATCACAATGAAACTGGATTCTTTGATCCCAGAAGGAGCGAACAGACATCCAGAAAGGTACCACTGTCAACACGATCATCGATCGTCCGATGACTTGCTCTCTTACGTCTCACATTAACAAGCAGAACTCCTGTACATAGTTTGAAATGCAGCATCAATGCAGTTGGTCTAGAATCACTGAATGAGGGGAAAACTAACCCTTCTTTGTAAATATTCCATCTCAGCCGTGGTTAAGACCTTCAAAGGAGTTGAACTCGACAAATGTACCTGAATTAAATACCTTGGTTGCATAATTTCCATTCTTTTCATGACTTCAAACGTAGGAAAGCACAAGCCACGGGTGGCCTGCATAACCTCCCAAGATCTGGAAATCTTGCTGGATCGAAGGGACTAAAATCAGATTCTTCAAAGCCTGCGGGAAACATTCTGTTGTATGGCACAGAAAACTTGGACCATCAGCAAAAAATGGAAGATCGCATAAACGGATGTGGCTAACATCTCTCGATTTTTAAAGAGTGCTCGACAATCAGTTGGAAGATCTATTCCAAACACCAAAAAGTACTAACGGTGAGTAATATCCCTACCCTCCAATATCTTCCACAATCAGGCAACGCCGTTTATGTTTTTGTTGCTGGTCACTGCATTCCGCACCCACCGACAACTACCAATCTCCCACTTGATTTTCGGGCTCCCTCCGGGTGAAATCAAGCAAAGGCCGAAGGGTCTACCTTCAGTACACTAGACCACCATCAAGAAGAGCGATCTCAATCTGATCTTCCAGATATCCATTATATCATCAATGCAGGGAGATCTGGTTCGAACATGTAGCCAGTGCTTATTCCATTCCGTCCACGGACTACCGATTATGCTATGATGATTTACCCCCACCCAATTAACTCACTCTCTCCCAGGTATGCAAATGGGGTACGGCATTTTCCAATGCTGGGATTTAACAGACTCACTGTAGAGGTGGTTAGCGATCCTCTCTACCAGCAATTGGAGGAGTCTGCCCATCCTTCGAAAAGACTGTTGGGGAGCATTCTTATGTAACAGGTCTGGCTTGCTCTTTACTTTTATTTCAGTTGTTTTTTTCTGCAAGCTAAAGGTGCATTTGTGAGTCCTAGACATTTTTGGTTTTATATCACTAGATAACCGTCAAGAAAAGGTGATTTCCAAAATTTCAATTTGAGCTGTTGCTGCGTTTTTGATTTTATATCGAAGTAGTTTGTATCAGCACTGCCACCCCCATAGGCCCACTGTGTTGAAATTGCTGTCCGTTTAGGACAGAAAACTACAAAAGTACAATGTTCTTTCTAGAGTAATAAACTTCACGTACCGATTGGCCACACATACTCTACTTGGCCCAATGTTTCCGATGATATAAAAATCTTCTTTGTAGGAAATCGGGGATGACAGGCTGTGGCTCACGAATGCACCTTTAAAACACATAATCATACCTTAACATATTTCACCATTTCTTATTTTCCCCCCCCTTCTCAAACCCCAACATTGTAATAAAATTGGATTGATTCACCAAATTTAATAGGGTCGAGCTATGAGTTGCAAAATATTGGGCGGAATGCAGTCGAGCCCGATATTTATAAAACTCATAGCGAGACCAATAAATATTTGGCCGCAATCATCACAATTTATCATTATCATTCGTAGGAATCTGATATTCTCGCGTTCCGGAACCCCTCAAAGCTTATAATGTGCAAATGGCACGGATGGCAATTAACTGCGGCAATGAGATTACGCATATGTTTAGTTAAAATCATTATATGAATAAGTTTTTTAATTAGGCAAGCGATATCTTACCTTGATATGCATCTCGGTTTAAATTTATCCAGCTCCTCTTTCTTGGCTTTAGCAATTGCACTTTATTTTCTAAGCGAGTCCACTTTTTTTTGTTTTAATTGTTTCAAAAAAAAACAAACCGGAAATTAAAAAAAATAAAAAAAATCATTTTGCTCATAAATTCACTTCAGCTCACCATCCCCAGCCCCGTCAGTAAATGGCTATAATGCTCTCCACTAGGTGTATGGCGCTAATCATTTGATTATAGGTTAATAAACTGCTGGCGAGAAAAAATAGGGCACAAATCAATGCACACAGGCGCATAGAGATTTTGTTGTGCGTATCCTTACATGTGCACATAGTCCACAAGAGCACCAGTGCATGTGGACAAGCATCAAATTCAGCACAAGTGCATTGATTTGTCCCATTTTTCGAGCAAAAGTAAATGCGGCCGTTTTATTAACTAATTCATAAACGACTGAAAACCAATAGAATTTGCCAGAATTAGTAATAAAAAGTGGTTTAAAATGTCATTAAAAACAATTACCCAATGAGAAAAAGGAATCCAGTCCTACAGCGATGCACACACGTTCGGAAGCACCTTAAGCCCAGTAAACCCTGGAGTGCACCACCTGACATTTTCAATTCGTACTTGCGGAATTCGCCATATTGTTAACATTCACTGATTTGTGCTCTATTATGCAGTATAAACGCCGAGTGTAGGAATAATTTTTGGTGTTTTTATGAGAAAAAAATGGCTATTTGAAGTCAGTTTTTGTACACTGAGAAGAGAGCAAATCGTACCAACAATATGTCTCATCCAAAAATTAAGTTTTAAAAAAAAATGGTAGTTCATATAATCTGTTCAACCCACACAAGCATACTGCAACTGAAAGGAGAGCACGGGTATAAGGTGTGTGTCATCACTTCATACTTCAGACCAACGTATAACCTATGATTGAGTCATTCTATCATTACTTCATATTATGTGAACGCAACAAACATACGCAACGAGACACAAAGTTGGGAGGCCCGCACGCGCGAATATACAACAACGCAGTATGATGCAGCGCATCAACTACCAACTACCGTCAATACGCAGTGCGTACTATACCAGGGGTTCAATTGTCAAGTTGAACCCTCGGCATCATCAGCAAATGAATCGCTTACAATTTTCACAGCTGAATAAGAATATGACATCACTGCAGACAGAGAGGAGACCAGGAATAACCGTAATATATCACTGAATGTTTCCCAATAGAAACTCAATAAGTTACCTTCAGAAATTGTTTTGTCTCTTTTCTTCTTTGCCTCTCTATGTAGCCTCTCCCCACTATTCTCCAGCTCCTAATCTCCTATCGCTGCGGCGACTGACGCCTGTCTCATGCCTCACATGACCATTTTCTGTGGTTATTGTGCCTGTGAGTGCAACTTTATCTTTCTTCTTCACGCTCTCCTCCTCCCGCACCCTTTGTTGCAATTGCACGCAGCATGTCCATGGGTTTGCGCATTTGTCAATAGTCAATCTTGAGTTCTTGTTCAAGGCCCATTAGGCTTTGTAGCTCGTTTTCTTTTTGGTGGGCAGTGCTTCCCTGAGTTGGGGGGGCTGATTCTTGGCGCGTCTTGTTCCAGGTCTTTTTCTAAGGTAGATTGGTGGTCCAATTTGGTTCTGTAATCATAAGTGGAAGGTGGACATACTCAAATCATGATAACATAGTGTTTGGTGAACTGAAGGAGCTAAAACCATAATTATTAAAGTGCATCAAAATCCCTTTCTTTAATAACAATGCAAGCCTTTTGTGTACCATGCAAATGGCCTGCCACTTTTGATTTTGCCATAAGATCCCTGATAGTACAAACCTTCGTACAATATTAAAACATCAGAAATTACTTGATAATTAATTTTGTCATTCTGATGAAATTTGTTCATACCATTATACTTACTGGTATCAACTTTCTATATTGGAACCTTTACTGAAGGTAAAAACGAACAAAAGGTTTATCCTCTGTGTAACACTTTGGATGTAAAAAATCAATCAAGGCCTTAGTAACCTCTGTGTGCATCTGTAAACACGTCCATATTGATTATTTTGGGGTTGAACAACCATGACATGGAATTCTACATAGTAATTTGTTTGGTGGTCATCTGTCATCACTGTATTTTCTATATTTTATTACTTTTTTTTCTCATACTCCAAAATGCCAACCTTTTCACCACAAAATATTACGATATTTGCATGAAATTGTTTTTAAAAAGTCCAAGATAACCCTATAGATCTCTAAACCACTTTTAGAAAGCACAGCTTAAGAACCTTATCATTTAACATTGGTAACCATATATTAATGAAGATCTTGTAATTGAAATCTGTCCAAGGGTGGATAAGTAAATTACCACTTAGGAGAAGGGGGTAAGTTAGTGAGCCACTTTTTACATTTTGTTTTCATTTGCTCATGAGAAATATAGTAAAAAAAAAAAAGGAGGCAGATGCGTGTTACAAATGAAAACATGTGTATGTTTCTTGATTCAGGTTCCAAATTTTTGTGAACCCAATATTTTGCATATCCTTCACTGAGATGCCAAAAATATTTCGTAACTGGCTCAACGTACCCCAGAGTGGGGGTAAGTTGAACGTCATGGTGTAAATTTGACCATTCATAGAAATGCACAATAAAATGTTTCATGAGCATATATTTAAATTTCCATTATGTACTTTTTTCTAAATTTTTTTTTGTCGAGTTATTTTGCCAAAAAATTTTTGATAAGTTATAAAGTTTTAGTCTAAAAGTTGAAACAACATCATTTTTGATGTGATTCTACATGGATTTTATTTTTTTTTGGGGGGGGGGTGGGGATAAATTTTGTGCACATTTTGTCCTATGCTACACTTATACCTAAAGGGTTATGGGACACCTCTTGCCGTCACAGCCATTCATATACCAAAATGTTCCTGACAAGTCTGTGGAATACATTTAGAGTGTAGAACCAACCACACTGTTCTGACGGCCAATTTCTCCGATCATGTTTAGTTTTGATTGGCCGATTCCGATTCAGATCCACGACCGTTCTCTTGCGATGTACAGTATCCCTAGATTTGCAACAGTGGTATTCTGTACACTGTAAAATTTTGCTCTCTCTTTAAATTTATGTACTTTCTTTATTTACTTACCTAGTAATGCTCACATAACAATCTACTTGAAATGCGACCAGTTTTACACATGAAACGTGGAAAAATATTTTCCAGATTTTCTGAGCCCTGATATCCACCGACCCCCCTCTCTATCCATCATTTCTTCTGCAGGTTCGGCTACCGACATACGGATTACCCCGCCGGGCAGCCATATTTGATTAGGTGTTTCCTGCCGGTTCGTGTCAATGATGATGGTTGGAGAGTTTCGTGAATTTTCTAGAAATATTTTAGAATTTCACCAAATTGGAAAAAGCAACAATGAAACATCACATAGCCCTTTATAATTTGCGATAAAACGTATGATAGTGTTTTACTTTGGTTGAAAAGTTTTTTGGTTTCTCAATTTATTCACCAAACTTGCATTAAATTTGTATATAAAATAAAAGATACACTCACCCAATAGAATGTTTGGTTTTCATCTCATCAAGAATTTACGGGAAATTCCCTGGTATTGTTGACATGTGAATTCATGTCAACTTAAACATGCGAATACAAAACACACATGACGCTTCATATTTGTAGTTACCATATTGTGAATGTTTATCTGATGACTCTGGTTGGTTCTAATGCTGGATTGAATAAATTTAATCGAAAACATAATAGGCCTAAGGTCTTCATTTGGCAGATAAGGTAGGTTTGAAATGAGGTTTTGCCATTTTTTCTAGGCTTTGTAGTAACTGGTTGGGATCGGTTCATGAGATTGGTAGGGAGGAGAATTTTTTGCCGATTCCGATCGGCCCGGTTCAGAACCTTCCGATGTGATCGGTTCTACACTAAATAAAATCTGGGTGAGCCATCTTGCAGATGTGAATGTTAAAGTGACCTTTGACCCACAGAAAGGACAAAGTCAAACCTCTTTTCACCAAAAGGTGAAATTTTAAGGCAAAATTCTTTTCTTGACAAACACTAAAGAAAAAAAAAAAAAAACCCTCCTATTTGAATTAATAACAACAAACACTTGTGTAATTCACGTTCAAAGAACCTTGGAAATAATTCTATGCAATATGCACCGTTTAAGCAAGAAGTAAGCCACCTCACCCCCGTCGGGACCACAAACACCCCACAAAAGAAACAACCAACCCAATCCCCCCATTTTCTGTCCACAACCCACATTTGACTGCACTGTCAAATTTGTTCCCTGTCCTAATTTGGGCCCTTTCCAACCCCCATAATAATATTTTACACAGGATATTTCTCTGGAAAATGATTTAATCAACACCAAATGTATCACCAGTGTATTCAGATGAAATGTTTTGAACAAAAAGTCAATCACAAAACTTCTGTGACCTACGGTTTTTTGACTTACGATGTCTAAACTTGCTTGCTTGACAAAAAAGGCACAACTTTGATATTTTCTTTCATTCTTCTTTCACCTTTTTCCATCATTCTCCTTTTCTCCATTTTTGGCCCAAAATTGGCACTTTTTCAATAATTTGTTTATCATTTTTTTCATTATAGAACATTCTTTTACAACTGATTTTTGTTGGAATATACAAGAACTGATGACCGTAGAATTCTCAAGTGGTGCAGTTACCATGGCTAATGGCAATTTCAAAACAACACCCATTTTTTAGCCTCAGTGAGTACTGAAAAATTGGCTTCAAAATAGTTTTAAATTGTGGTTGCCATAGTAACTGCTCAACCTACAACTACACCAAAAATAAGTGCTGTTGTAACCATAATTGAGTAGTATATAAAACATTTGTTTCATAGAAATTTATTAAAATGATAAAATGACAAATCAATCAAATTTCTATTTCAATGCTGGCTGTGCAAGTTCAAGGGGTCATATATCAAAATCCGTGGCATAGAAAGGTGCTGTGATTTACTTTTTTATCCTAACCTTCCATCTCAATACATTGATTTACGTTTTAATGTCAAATAAACCTTTTTTAAAAAAAAAAACATGCAATTTTTTTTTATGGTCAAATCAGTCAAGGTCATTTTTTACCATAGTACTCAAATGGTTGGTGTGGATGCGAATTGGGGTGTGGGTATCTATGGATAAGGTGGGGGTGTTGGTTTTTAAGGCTTACCTGATCTTCAAATTGCATGAAATTATTTTTGAAGTTATTTTAAACCCAGAAACATTACAAGTGTCAATTGTATAATTCATAAAAGAGGTGTTTCTTACACAATTATCATTAGGTTTTAACAATTTTTGTCATATTTTTCTGAAATCAATGGAAAGAGGTTGACCTTTCTCTGGGGTCAAAGTCACTTTAACATCCAGGTCTGCAAAATGGCCCACCCAGATTGTATTCGCTTCAGACTTCAAGGAACATTTTGGTATACAACTTTCTGTGACAGCGAAGGTGCCCAAAAAACCATGTCTGCTCCCTAGGTATTATGCCCAGTTGCTCAACTGACCCCAAGGACCATTTAAGTCAAAAGCAAGACTCCTTTGAACTAAACTTGTTAAGTTACAATCAGGTTTTCTAAAGTGTATGGTCACATATCACAGCCCACAATATACAAACGAGTGCCATATAACTTTCATCCTATTATGGGAATTTGACAAAAATAATTTTTTACCCTACAAGGCTCTAACACAAAATACCACACAATGGTATAGTAATGGTATTTGTGGTATGTTATAGTTACAAACCTACATATTTTGTGGTAGTTTGTGATGTGATTTATCATTAAAAACAATTTGACATAACAGTGTGGTATATTCCGTACATCCCGCACAACATCGCGCGCACCCGACCCGCGCCATTAAGCCTATACACCAAGGTTCCCCTGGGCCCGCAATTTCTCTTGCATAACCTGTACATTGTGGCCTATGGTGCAGCTTGTTGTTTTTTATTACTCTGGTATATATTGTGGTATATGATTCGTTACTCTCCAATTTGTATAGTTATGATTTAACCTACTCTCATCATATACCACATATACCACAATCAAATTTTGTGTTGTTTTTGTTGTCTTGGAGTGCCAAGATGCTAAATTTTGGTATATTGGATTTGGGGTAATCCTCACAACTATACAGTCTGCATGTTAGGGTTACAGAATTTAGAAAAAATGTGCCAAAAATGAACTTTTTAGTGCAACTTTCTAATTGGTGGTGAAGTTGATTCCATTTTACACTTGAGAACCCTGTTTGCAATTTACTAATAGATAGTAGTGTAAAGTCACGCAGCCACAACATCCCGCTGTGCATGTATTACACCAGCATCAGGTTTCACGCACTACTGGCATTTGAAAACACGGACATTTAGTTTGAATTTCCCCCAAGAAAAACGAAGACCGTGTAGGATTTTTTTTGTCAAATGTGTCCTTTTATAAACCCACCTGAAACCTTTATACAGAAAAAACTTCTAACCGGTCCACGTATTTTTTGTTTTAAATCCTTATTAAAACCGGATATCAAATTTTTCCACAGAAGCCTACTAAAGTCTCTTTGAAGAGACTCTATTTGAACCTGGCGAGTCATAGACAATAACCCAGCGGGATGTTGTCGGCTGCTGTGGTGTTAAGTGAATAAGTTCATTTATCTTCTTTTCTAGAAGTGGGTGGGCCTCATCTTTACCCAATGTGGCTCAACTAATATCACTGAAAAAATGTTCACTAGAGTTTGTGTCATTAGCATTTGAAGGTGACACCATACTACATCTTTTGCATTCCCATAAATGTTTTGATCAATTCTAACAGAAGATCATAACAATGGCCTAACGGAAGGTTCAGTACGATCCCTTCAACTTAAGCATACAACCTATGGAAGCCCTCACCTACCTTAGCCACAAAACAAGCACCAGTAAATCTCTCTCTCTGTCTGATCTTTTTGTTGAATAGCATCCTGATTTGTTTTCCACCTGTCCTCTTTCCTGCTTGCCGTGTGGTCTCTGCATCTCTTTGGCCTTCTTCTCCATCTCTGAAGGCGAGCCTCCAACTCAAGCTTGTCACCTTCCATTGGTTGACCTTGGCCCATTCCTCTTCCCTAGCAGCTTCCCTACGCATCCCTGTACCCTTCTGGCAATGTCTTTCTCCTTTTCTGTCACAGGGCATTGGTCTGTAGATCTATAGATCTCTGAGAACTTCTACCTTAGACTTGTAATCTGTGCAACAAAAATATGAATGGTTTAAAAGGTGTTAACACACACTGATGGTGATTAAATGGTGAGGAACTAACAAGCGTGGAAGAATCAAAATCTCTTATTACCATCAGAATGTATTCCATTCTGGCCCTTTTCTCCCAGGGAGGCATAATCCCTGCCTCCTCTCCAGTGCCATTAAAGACAATAATAGTCAGGAAGAGCAAGTCACTGTAGGTGTAGAATTTAATTTCTTTCACATACCGACACGAGGGATTTCATCATCTTCTGGTTTGTTGTTTCTGCTAGTATTACAATAACAACCTCCAATTTTATTGCTGTTGCTGGGAATTAAGATACATGCTAGTTCAATGTAACAGTTCATATCACAGATGAATCTCTTTCTGTTATTCATATACAGTCAAAGATGCTCACCGGTAATCAAAATTCTCTAACAGGGGTTTTCTGTTAATGAACATGCTATTCAGGAAACTATTCCTATATGAGACTGTGTTAAATGCTTCTAATTGGGACATTTTTTACTCCTGATGTGTCCCAATTAAGTGTTTTTTGTATTTAAAGGTGGGTGACCTGATCGACAACCTCGTCCACCCACTTTACTCCATTAAAATGGAGATTTTGGTATCAAAAGAAAGTTCATAATTTCTCATTACCCCAGTGAAATTTTTAGGCCCAGGAAATGTTTCCTTTTGATTTTATGAATAAAAATATTTCACAAGTGTGGTATACGATATTTATTAACACATACTGTCTATGGGCCAATTTAGTATGCATTTTTGCCTTTACTATCCAAACGGCTGGGCCGATTTATCTCATTATCATGTTTGGAGGAAATTATGTGAAAATTTCGGATTCAAAACATGATAATGATAAAATTGGATGATTTACGCCCAATATTAATTGCTCTCGCTATGAGTTTTGCATCTCACCCAATTTGTTTGCAACTCATAGCTCGACCAATTAATTTGCGCTTAATCAATCCAATTTTATATCAAAATTTGTAATCAGACATTTTGGGTGATATGCTTCCATGTTAAGGATAAAACACCATATGAAAATTTGGATCATGATCAGGTCACCCACCTTTAATTAACAACATACATTACATACCATGGTATCTGAATGTATTTGAGTGGTATTTTCTCCAAACACACTGCAGAAATGGAGAAAGAGACATGTACCCACATGTACAAAAGTGGGTTTTAAATTGTATACAAAACCCGTGATATACACAAAATGCAAACTTTTGCATACTCTGCCTTGTGCTTTCACCAGTAAGGAAGAGATGTATACTAAAGCAAACATTGCATGAGAAAATGTAATAAATCATGATGAAGACCACAAATACAAGTTCATGGGGGCAAAAAAATGGTAGCCACTCTGGGTTCAATTTCTTTTAGTAAAATTCTTGTTTAAAAGTAGGGTCAGTATCACCTCTCCTACTACACAAGGGAGGGTATACAGTTCTCATCACAATACCAAATGCATACTGAATCTGTTGAAAGTACATCTTACTACTCCATTCTAACAAATGTTGGCTGTTTCCTATACAGTAGGGCTGCACGACTAAGTCGCCAATAGTCGTATTCGCGACTATTTGCGATAGTCATGACTACGACTATTGTTTGCTACTTGGCGACTATTTCAATGAGACTTCAGAAAATATTAAAAATGATCTAAGTAGGCTAAGAAATGTTCTACAACTGCAAGAAGTACTATTATTCAAGCTGGTTATTACAAGCAATACCTTAAGTATTACTCCTCCTGAGTATATATATATATATATATATATATCGGTATTGTTGTCGTAATCGTAAGCCTATACCCCGTGACCCGCGATGCCGTAACTAATCAGTCACCATTTTGTATTTTTTCCTTGACATGGTAATATGCAATCATTTTATGATAAAGACACCACTACAACGATGTCTTATCGTGTCTGATGTCTATCAATGTTCAAAACTATGAAGAAGACCCTATACTTCAACCACAGATAATTAAAAAAAAAATTAGTAATTTCTATTCAAGTTAGCGTATGAAAGATAGCGAGACGATTCGGGGAATCCCCCCGAGGTCTTTAGACTACTACATGCGCTGCAGTTACCTGTGCGGGGTGGATCCATTCTAAACACAAGAACTTGGCCGATTGCTGCGCACAAAACTTAATCTTGATCAAGTTACCGGGAGTTAAGCACTGCGGGCATTATAGGTGGTGGCGGCCAAGAAATCCTAATTTTAGACATCGCCATTGATTTATCACATAAACATTAAATGTGTTACAAAGCAATATTTTCTTATTCCAAAACCGCTGAAGAACAACTCCACTTGAAGGGTTAATATTTATGATTTTATGTATGAATAACGGACGACCACAAGGTCGTATACGGGTCAAGGTTTGTGTCTGTATTACTGTCTATTTTAATTGATTTGGTTGTGTTGCTGCATTAAAAAAAGCTTGTCCGCCATCGTCTGGTGGGCATTGCAATCCAGTGGTGGTAAACAGATCAAGATTCAACCTCTTGCAACTTCCGGGTATTGTTTGGTTCTCCACGTTGGTAAAGCACTTCAATCAATGGCCTCCAAAAAATCGCATATCGGCCAAATGCCACCACAAAACATGTCGTCTTTGCTGCCTTATTTGTCAAGAAAGGACTAATTTCTTTAGCGTAAGTGAATAGAATCATGACATTGACGAAAACTTGGCACTTAGTCATTAATTAAACTTTACGATTTCCTTTTTACTTCAAAATTGAGTATGTTGTGCAAGTGATGAAAATACGTCTTTATGCACATTGAATCAAACCTCTTTTGTCTTCAACTCCAGAAATCAGAAGAATTGAAATTTCATCTGGTCTAAATTAGCGCTTTGTTTACATTTTCAAATATTTTTTTTTTCCAAGATGCATTCGCGCAAAAGTACATTAAAACACGCACACGCTTCATTACGCAGCAAAAATTCACCACGCGACGCAATGCTGCGCCTTGAGCCTGACGGCGTGTAATGTGCTTAAATTCCCGCCGTTAAGACCATGTGGTTTTTGTGACTTTAAATGGTCAAATAGCTGTTTTAAATCGGCAAAAAAAATACAACTCAGGATTGTCTGCATTGGATAACCTTTGTTGGTAACGATAGAACACAGGTTGATGTTTAAAATGGTGCAAAAATCAGAAATTTGTGTAAAAACAAAAGCACTAGGGTTGACACTGCCCTTAAAAGACAAAGTGCATTTTCTTGTGTTAGATTTGTATTATTATTATTATTATTATTACAAAACATTTGATATGGCGTCTACATAAGAACACAGCGCCTAACAATAAATGAATAATGACAAAAGTTTAACTACAAGTAACATTAAATGCAGCAGCTGCAGGAGTAACAATGAAGAAAACACCCATATAAAAAGCATCAATATATCCAAAAACAATAGATGCAATTAAGAAAAAGAGTCTTGATTCAATTGAAAACCGCGACGGAACATCGCTTCCCGGATACCAACCGACTGGTTCCAAAGTTTAAGGAACCCATGACTTGAAAAGATTGTCACCACACCACTTACGTTTTGAGCGAGGGACCACAAGTCTGGTGGTATCCATTGAGGAGCGGAGTCGACGTCGTCGGTTCATCAACATTGCTTTGAATGATATGCATATTGGTACAAATCAAGAATGCATTCAAGTAGCACGGGGCTTCACCATGCACTGATTTTAAAACATATAACTAAGTGTGTATACACTCCTTTCCTAACATGCACCATTGTAATGTACACAGGAGGTAAGAAGAGCTCTGGTCTCGTCCGCAAGAAAACACCAAATGCGCTGCTTTATTCTGGAGACGTTGTAGGCGCTTAAGATCGCTCTCTTTAGCACCATATAATATGAATTGGCATAATCTAATGCAGCAGACCAAAGCTCTTACTGCATGATGACAGGCGTCCTGAGTAATAACCTCCGAATAACGCCACAAATACTACTGTGGAATTACACCTATAACAAATGCTATTACTTGACAGCCCATACTTATAATGGAATCAACCTGACGCCCAAGTTCTTAAAACACGCTTATGGCAGGAATAAGGACATCACAAGCTTCAACTGAATATGAGCAGATTTATTAATCTGTGTGGCGAACAAATACCATGAACTCTGTTTTTTCTTGATTCAATGAGCCAAAACACCAAAAATTTTAGACATCCACGTGTTTATCTCAGAATACAGATCCTGAACTGTCTAACTAAGGGCACATTCACCACGTATACAATGTTTATTTCATTACCCTGAATTCCCATGCAAACGTTTGATGTATCTAACCAAAACTATTTAAGCTTGAAATTTTGACCAATTTTGTCCTTCATAGTCGCCATGAATATCGTAGTCGCGCACTATTTCGTTGCGACTTGTCGACTACCAAAAAAGCTGAATCGGGCAGCCCTACTATACAGTTCCTTGTTTCTCAGGAAAGTATTTTTCAGAGATATCACTGCAAAGCTTAAATCTTAATGCATAAATTAAAGGTGAATTCTGTGATCCTAACCCTTCTCTTTTGTTTTGTTTTGGCATGATAAAGCCTTTACAAAAATCATATCCCAAAATTCGTTGATCTTGCATTTTAGGGTTACGAGCTGCTTCTATTTGCAGTGCCCATAAGCCACTGCGCTGTATTTACTGTCTGTTTATGGACAGTAAATACAAAATAGCATGTTTCTTGCAGAGACGATGCAATCTTCACATTATATTTGGGACACACAAACATTAAGGCTAACAGGTCAGATGATATAAAAATCTCAGCTTTGAGACAAGTTGGAGGACAAGGCCGTGGATCACAAAATACTCCTTTTTAAGGCAAACACACCAATATATAAATAAAGGTATGTTCTCTGTTTTATTGTAGCTGACACAACACCACCCGTAATACGCAACTGCTCCAAGGACATCCATAAGAGCCTTACTCCTAATACAACCACCATCATAGTAACATGGACTGAACCAAATGCTACTGACAATAGTCCCGGTAATCTCTCCATATCCAAATCTCACTCTTCTGGTTCACTGTTTTCTGCTGGTGTAACTGAAGTCACCTACCGCTTAACTGATGCTGCTGGGAATGTAGCTATTTGCAACTTTACTGTCACAGTTAATATTCCAGGCATGTATTTTTTTGCCTATTCCTTTAAGCATTAAGTATTATGTCTCATTTTGAGTATTATTCTTAGACACACTCTTCGTGATTCCAGCACCACCTGTTTTATTCATGGTTCACTAAATATCCTTGAGAAAAGCTTATTCACAAAATACAAATTTGCAAATTGCTGACAGATACTACTGAATTAGCACGTAAGATTAGGTACACATGGTTTACTAAGGCTAATGGTTCAGATGATATAAAAATCTCAACTTTTTCGAGGTAAGTCGGGGGGATGAGGTTGTGGATCATGAAATGCCCCTTTAACAACATATATACCACTGCAATGTTCTTCAAAAATGATCTTCCAAGAAGAGTTATGAATCACTCTCCTACAATGCACTTAAGAAGAGCTGCATCAGGGGAGCGATCAAATGCATTTAAAGAGAGCTGCAGGGGAGTGATCACTCTCACTCGCCTTAAAAGACAATGTCTGCAGTAATATTCATATTTTATTGCAGTAATTGCTCCCTTTGAAGCAAGTCAGATGAGGCAATGGATTACAAAATACCCTTTGAAAAGACAAACACACCCACAATAAAATTTAAAATTTAACTTGTTCTCTGTTTTACTGCAGCTGACACAACACCACCCAACGCAGCTGACACAACACCACCCATAATAAGCAACTGCTCCAAAGATATCCATAAGAGCCTTGCTCCTAATACAACCACCATCATGGTAACATGGACCGAACCAAACGCTACCGACAATAGTCCCGGCAATCTCTCTGTATTCAAATCTCACTCTTCTGGTTCACTGTTTTCTGCTGGTGTAACTGAAGTCACCTACCGCTTAACTGATGCTGCTGGGAATGTAGCTATTTGCAACTTTACTGTCACAGTTAATATTCCAGGCATGTATTTTTTTGCCTATTCCTTTAAGCATTAAGTATTATGTCTCATTTTGAGTATTATTCTTAGACACACTCTAACACCACCTCTTGTAGGAGCTGATAAGCAGCTAATAACCACCTTTAATTGTACTGAATGCATACATGCAGACATTGTCTTTTAACCCTTTACCAGGACCCATGCTAAGCAATTTCCTGGGCCTTGCACACCAAGGACATTAGCGATACAGATTGGCAATTTCTGACCTCCCGTCGGCAAACTTGTGTAGGCAGAGCAGGTGATATCGGGTTGCAGTTTCATTGAAAAACAGCCTTGAGGCGAGACATTATGTCTACAAATCTAGAGCAGGCTCCGGCCAGAATTGCTATATTGCACTAGACAAACACACCACAATAAAATTTTAAATTTAACTTGTTCTCTGTTTTACTGCAGCTGACACAACACCACCCACCGCAGCTGACACAACACCACCCGTAATACGCAACTGTTCCAAGGACATCCGTAAGAGCCTTACTCCTAATACAACCACCATCGTGGTAACATGGACAGAACCAAACGCTACTGACAATAGTCCCGGTAATCTCTCTCTATCCAAATCTCACTCTTCTGGTTCAATGTTTTCTGCTGGTGTAACTGAAGTCAACCTACCGCTTCACTGATGCTGCGGGGAATGTAGCCACTTGCCTTCATTGTAATCGTTAATATTCCAGGTAAATACTCGTTTGCCTATTATGCCTACAGAATTGTAAGTTGGTGTGTGTCTGTTGTTTAAACAAACTTAAAACCTCCCCCTCCTTCCTCAATTTAATCTTCAACTTTTTATTTTTTTTTTCTATGAAAGAACCCTATTTTTTTCTCCAAATCCTTAAATTTTAGCCCCATCCTGTCTTTCCTTTCAAACATATAAATAGTCATTTCTTCGGTGTTTAAAAAAAGAACCATAAATATCAGAAGAGTCATCTAGGGCATGGGTTGTATGCTTTTATTACATCTATCATCAAAATACATTTGTGGTCCTTGGACCAGTAGTGTCGCCCTCCATCATGGTTGTGTGAATGTGACCAGGCCCATATGACCGTTAAACCCCTTGATATGTGCCTTTGATTGACCTCAAACTAATGAGGGTTTACGTGTAAATTCCAATTTTGGTTCCAACTGAACTTACAACAGCTAATGAGCTTTGTGGAAAAATCCTGAATTTGGTAAATAATTCCTGAAAAGAAGGGGCTGAAATTAAATAGTTGCAAAAATTTTGAAAATAAAAAATCCTGAATCGAATCAGGAAAAAATCTGAAGAATCACACCCGTTATACAACTTACAAACTTGACCTCACTGAACTTTGACCTTGGCATGTACCTAATGTCCTCATCAATCACCCCACCCCTCCCCCCACAAATTCCACAAAAGGGACATAAGGGCCACTTTTTAGTGAAATTTTGACAAAAAATACATCGGTCCTCGAACCGCCTGTGTCGCCTGCCGTCAAAGTGTTGAATGATAGGCATCACATGACCATTTGACCTTGATATGTGACCTTTGACCTCAACAACTGATGGATCCCATGTTGCCAACCTATGACTCAGTTTGGTTTCCATTGAACTTCAACTTTCAATGAGGTTTAATTTTACATTTTTCACCTATTTACAACTTGACCTCACCTGACCTTTGACCTTTGGTATGTGACCTTTGACCTCATCACCAAATGGGGGATTCTTTCACCTGTGACCCAAATTTGGTTTAAATCCATCAAAGTTATGTGGATATACGATACAAGGCAAATGTTTTAACCCTTTTTCACAACAACAGACTACAGTGGAAAAGGTGATCCCTATGTCTTTCTTTTCTGCTAAGGCAGTCGACAAAAACAGACATCAACAACAGACTCTACAGTGGACAAAGTGATCGTATGTGTCTTTGTGTGCCTTTAAGGCAGGTGACCAAAATATACTCACCAAGTTTGTGAGAGTTGTATTGTCTATTTTATACATGTATACTTACGAATGATCCAACTATTGCATTTTTTGTGCCAAAAGGCCTTTGAATCACCCCTATGGCCCACATTAGAAATTTCGGTGCGCCCATGCCCTAGTAGCGGTCCCATGCTATCAGGTACTCCCCATCCATGACGTCCACTGGCGATCCATAATCCTTTGCCATTTTTGTACCTTCAAGCCCAGGCTCCACTTTGCCAGAGAAGGGCCTGGTGATGGTTACTAGTTGGATCATTCGTAAGTAAATACATTTATAAAATAGAACAATCTCCCAACCTTGGTGAGTATATCGTATTTTATCCATTATATACATTGATCCAACTAGTGCATGAACTGCCACACTGGTCACTAGTGGAGGAAGTGGAGCCGGTAGTCTCATTTTTGCGGGGTTTCTCGCCATGTGAAGTTTAAATGGAAGCTGAAATAATTTTTTGCCCCAATGTAATAACTGCCATATATTCTATAAAACAACATGATAACATGTTAATAACATCAGCACATCTATCAAAGCACTTGTAGTTCTAATAAAACCGGGCACTCTCACCTTATGAGCAGGTGTTTGATAAGGATGCATGGCAATCCCTCCTCTTACTTCTGACTGCTTTGCTGACAGGATTGGTTTGGTCACGATTTGGTTACTTGTAAGGACGTCTTCATAAACGTTCTGAAAACGTTGTAGGCGTCCGCCATCCTGCCTCTTCCATTATATCAGATCTGTTCCCTTTAATTTGAAAGCCCTTAATGGTTGCCTGACTTCAATTTTCATGAGCAATGCGGGTTAAAGGCGAGTTCTGTCCAGTGACTCGGCTTTTCACTTTCAAAGCATCAGAGATAGGGAATGACCCAGCTTGAACATGTTTGCTTTTGTTGGCGGTTTTGTAAGGTTTAGTTTGGTTGTGATGAAGACGTGGCATATATATTGAATGAATCCCTAGATTTCCTTAAGAAGTCAGTAAGGTGGTAATAATCTCGGAGAGGCGCTGACTGACACCAGCGTTTATCTTCCGGATCACCAGTAACTCTGGGGAGCTCTGGAAGAACTATAGCGAGGTGCATAATTGAGTGTATGTGTTTTGGCCATGAACCAGCACGAGGAAGTATAGTGACATTGTGAGAATCTGAGAATCTCATATAATTTCTAGTCTGTAGACAACGCATGGATTTCAGAACTCTTCCGTAAATGCAGCCATCAGTAGGAAGGCTGTCCTACTAGTTAAATCGAGAAGAGTGGCTTAGTCCAATGGTTCAAACGGTTCGTCGGTGACGTACTGAAGGACCAATGGACGATCCCATGATGGATATGAGCTTCTAACAGTAGGACGTTTTATAAAGCATTCCCTTCATGAGATCCGAAGACTTTATCTTCTCTAATAATTAATATGTCGTCCGGGTTTACATGTATATTAGAGATGGCAGACCGGTAGTTTCTAATAGTTGAATTTGAAAGGTTTTCTTAAAGAATGTCAGGAAGTAGCCACGTCTCCTACAGAGGTCAGAAATGCGGATCAACCGTGTGTTTCTTGCACCGACGTTGGAAGCTCGAAGTCTACTATAGTCAAATAAGATGTTGACTTCCTTCTTGCTCCCGCCTCCCTTTCTTCTGAAAAACTTTGCGTTTGAAGGCGAGCTTGGAGAGAGAGGCCACACATTCAAGTGTAGAGACTTTAGACTTTGGAGCGACACTCTTGTTTCTTCCGTCCGCCACAGATTTTGCCTTAAAAGGAATCAGTCTTGGATGGTCTTCCACCAAGCTGACCATCCTTAAGACCAAACCGACTG
>JAMKCH010001318.1:0-51441 GCA_023653785.1 Ophioderma brevispina
GCTGTGCTAATCTGTATGCAATTCTAGTAAGATCACCATCAGGTTAGTATTAAATCGTAGCTAACAATCGGGCCCTTTAGTGCCCCCTTTGTTAGTAAGATTAGTTAAAAGGCAATTATTAGCACATTTTTTTGAAGGGCCGGCCCCCAATTTTTCAACAAATTGGAGATTTTAACCGGTGCATTGCGTAACTGGATAGTAAATAACCGTGAAGGTGTTAAGCTCGAAAAGTCTATGTGTCACAAACGAAGGAGGCATTTTGTACTAGAATATTTATTATCGGGGATCCAGATAATAATCAACGGCTGCTGGAAACGGCCTTCCAATGTGAAATGCGGGACCTGGGGAAGGAAATAGCGCCATGTCGTGTCTACGCTCAATCCATTAGTTGTTTTAATAGTTCGGGGGCAAGTTCAAGTTAGAGGTTATTTTACTCGACCGGTGGTGGCACTATTTCATCGTGACGGACATAACTAGGCATCTTCCAGCTTGCCGTTAAGGCAATCTGGGATCCCAATTCTAATTACAAAATCGCTTATTTGTGATAAAACGCATTTGTTAGCATTCTCGTTCGCAGGTTAGTTTCCTAGCAATTACAAACGTAATATTCAAAAATATCTACATTTTGAAAATTGGGGGCGCTCTTCAAAAAATGTGCCAAATTGCTTTAATACTTACCTGTGGTGATCGGACCTTCCCAGCCCTTTTACCCTACGTATCCTTTGCCTTGTCTTCTTGTAGTTTTGGCGAAATAGGAAGTGGGAAGGGTTGGGCGGGGTGTTTCTCGTTAGGGCTTAGGGTTGGGAGATATATGTATCGGTTTTTGGTAAGACTTTGGAAGGTATTCACATTCACTCAGGAGCGAATGCAATCCTAGTAAGATCCCCATACGGGAAGTATGAACCTACATTTTAATAACAAAGGGGGCACTAAAGGGCCCTGATGTTTTCTGTTTACAAACATAGCTTTTCTTTGTCAGGCCGCACAAAATGAGTTGTTGTTCGGGGTCCTCGAACGAACAGTGGGAGAATGAATTAGGCGGAAACTATGGTAATACTAAAGCTATTAAGCCTGTGAAACAAATGACATCAAATTTTGTTAAGGAAACAGTCCCATGTAGGAGGCAATTACCGTTTCAATACTGCCTACAGGTAGTAGTAGACTTTCAGCCGTTTCATTGGACCAATATTTTCCATTGCATGTCGAAAAATAGCGTCAAACTTCTGGAAAGCGTGCGTACTTCAACATTGATTTGTTAGACATGTTAGATGATCAAACAATTATTATCACTATTGTATGACCATGGTAGGCATATTTATATGTAATATTAATTTGTTTAAAGTGTCTTGACATGAAAATAGAGGTGAAATTCATGATAAATATTGACGAATTTGCTTGCATTTCATGTGTACGGCAGTAACAGACCTGGCCTGGTATAGATCTATGCACGCACGTAGTACAAGGTCAGCGCACTGCAGTGCATGTATACCGTGTTGGGCGGTGCAGGCGGTAGGCTACGGTCCCGTTGCTGACGTGTTTGTTATTTCATTTGTTTTCAAAGGCGGGTTTCAATGTTTTTGCGCAGTAAAAATAAATAATTTTTTAGCGCTAGTGTAAATATAAATGTTCTTTCGATCTGATATTTCTTAGATATTCAGTGATATTCTAAACCTTCTCCATTGCAATTTACATGTACTTTGTCCATATATTCCTGGTCTAAGCTAATTGTTGATGCAAGACTAGTAAAATCTGAATATGCTGTGTGTATAAGGACGTCGGCTGGATAATGATTGTAAAAAATAGTTTTTATTTACACAGTACAATGCACAGGCACATACTAGACTGTAGCCACACCAATGCATTACTTCACATCCTGCCCAACCCATGCACAACACTAATATCACTATGTCACCTTTCAGTGCTTTACACACACATGCACCCCAATACCCCGGGACCCATGTCACACACATACAAGCAAAGGCATGCACACACACCCAACCACACCCCCCCACACATCCTTGGGCAAGAGCTACCTTGTGGGGAGTTTTACTGAAAACTCTTAAAAAGACACTTCTTTTAGACATTTTTTCAGAAAAATACACTTTTTCAAAAACATATAAGGAAGAATTTCAAACCGAGATAGTTTTGAGATTTTTTTTTCTCTTTTAAAACGACACTTTTTAGACATTTTAAAGATTTTTTCCATTTTTTTTTTCAGTTTTTCTCACTTTTATTAGACAAGAGGATTGTGCAGCAGGCCTTATATAGTTACTAAAAATAGAAAAATTCCTTCTTTCTACTCTTTTACGGAATAAATTCTAAATACTAGAATTACAAGTTTATTCCGTTATAGGACAATTTGTAACATAGTAAACTATAGTAAAAACATACTCCCAAAATGAAGAAAAATACACCCACAATGTAAAAATACAGTCAGAAGGTCTATTTATACTGAAATCACTACCTTACTTTTTGCATGGTGCCTGAATAGCCAAGATCTCACCTCAGTCCTGTTTGAGGGACTATGATGAAATCGTCATGTCTTAACCCTCATTCATGTATTAAACTTATTCAATGTCCAATATTTTAAATTCAACTTACTAAAATTGTTAACATAATTTAAAAAAAATAAACCCAAACAAATTTGATTCAATTGAAACTCTTTACATATCCATTGTACAAACTCCTGCCCTAGGCACTAATAAACATTGTGTGAAATCCCCAACGGTGTTATTGCAGCGCAAGGCAGGGACGGGAGAAGAACCCGACTGTAGTATTAGTATAAATTTCAGGCTTTCATTATGCACTGTTAGTTTTGGTTATTTTTATTAATGATATTAATGGTTTAATACAAACCATTGGTACACAAAAGGTTTTTTAAATAAATGGTTAAATTATCAAATGGTTTATATTACAAAAAATAGGATTTCGTGAAAAGCAAAACAATGGGGGCTGCAACTTCCTCATAATTGAGTGGTTCGTACCATGTATGTATGTTAATGATCATTGGGGTTATTATTGCGCCGTGATCTTTATTGAAATGGCGCGGTATAAAAATCCTATGTATGTATGTATGTATGATGTAATTTCCCCATATAAAAAATGGAATAACCCATATCTAATGGAGTGAAACATGTAGTACTTAGTCAATTTAGACAGTAGAACTACTTTTTGTCAGTATTTTCTATGCTTTGAAGTACTTGTGAAGCAAAAAACCCTCCAATATACACCACTTTATAATCCATAATGTTTTGCTCATATTTCTCCTAATATGGTAATTAATATGCAAATAACCTAAGCTTGAAGAACGTTCGGTAATTTTTTTTTTTTCAGGAAATCTTTAAGCATCTAATAATGAACTAATATACCAAATTTCAGTTTCACTGCTTTGATAGAATTAATATAATGGGCATTTCAAAAAGCCATATAAATTGGTATTTTCTGTAATAACTCACCATAGGGTTTACAAGTACAGATTGAATTTCCACCTGGGACCATATGTGGGTAAGGCCCTTGAAACTCAATTATGAGTTTCTCGTCACATTTTTTTCAGCCCATAATGAGGGAACTATTTCATTATTCATTATTCATTATTTGGCTACATGCGTATTTTTACAGTGAAATGAACCTACGGGGGATCGACGAAATACGAACAATATTGGGTCTATTTTTAGAATCATTTCCGAGACTTCTGAGACAGGTTTCCTACCAAAAAAAATCCAATATCGACTGAAAAGGTGATGCTTGACCAGGATTTTTCAAAATAATGAATTATTTTCAGATGCGGCCCAAAAATCATAACGCGGGCGGGGGACGAGAAACTAATAATCGAGTTTCAAAGGCCTAATCCAAAAAATAGGCATACTTGGCAAATTTGAAAGCCTGTAACTCCCAAATGATTGGTCCACTCTTCATGAAACTTGGTATTTTATCAGAACAAAGTAGAAACTACACATAAAACTACTCATCATACCCAGATCTGAAGTAAATTTTGAGTAATTAATCCTCAATTACGGCCTTTTTTACATTTTTTACCAAAAAGATGAAAAATACTATTTTTGAACACCTTAAAATTGCCATAACTCCACAACCGCTTACCCATTCGAAATAATTTTGGTGTCAATTTGTTTCTTTTGACAAGATCTTTCATTTAAAGAAATAAAGCTGGAAGGAAAAAAAAAAACAACTTCTAAAATCACCTGGACACCCTAGCATATAGGAAGCATAGACATTCGTCATGATTATAATGCATCAGGGCCGGCTTTATCATTGTGTCTTTTACATAGGCCACTGCAGTATAGGCATGCTCGTCATACCCCGTTTATTTGTGGAAAGCCCGCACCTGTGGTACAAAATAAATGGCCAACGGTACGAGATATTTTCAAGTTTGCTGGCGAATTTTACTTTTTAATCGTCAATTTCTTCAATCACCAAGTTGATCGGGAATAAACAGTGGACCTCGCAAGATAGCTGAGAAGATTGTGATCACGGCAAGCTAGGTTGAGGAGTAAACAGCACAAATATAATAATGGCTATGCCATAGGGCATGGGATTAGGACACAAAAACGTTGGCGCCCGGCCCATTTCACACCTCATAATTTAGATATGTAGGAGATCTTGCTTCGAACGGGGCGGCCTATAGTAAAAAATTAAATGAAAATCCCAATGTTGCACACTGATAAAGGACCAACAAAAGCGCACCACTGTGACGAAGCAAGATGAATCGTGCTAACCTCATAGTAGCATCAATCGAATAAAACCACATGATGATAATTTGTGGCGAAATTAAGTGTTGGGAGAATACTAAATTCGTCTAGCTTCATCTCAACTGATTTAACCCGGGGGTTTAATAATAATGTGAATGCATGTGTATCAGATGTAAATCATGTTGTATTCCACGTTCGCAGTCGGTCATAATAGGCTATTCCTCACCCTCCCTCTTGAATTACTTTGAAGTGAAAGATTACTACTGTGTTGAATAGGAAAGATCAAATTTATATCTGAAGAGCAGCCTAATCATTTTAAAAATCAATTCCAACTTCTATATGTTGTGCATTTTGATATTCTCTCAATCACCTTTCAAGAGCATTTAAAGGTCCAGGCCCGATCTGCTAGCAGCCTCGTCCCCCAGAAGCCCTAGATTTTACCGGAAAGTGGTCAACATTTTGGTAGCAGAGGAAAGCTTACTATTTTTCTCATTTACCCTGTGAAATCTTAGAGCCAAGGATGGTTTGGTTGGAAGTTATGAGCTGAAAGGGTGCCCCTATTTTGGTCGACCAAATTAATTTTACAAGTATTATCATGGGGTTTACAAATCACGTTTTTTAGCTCTCACATCAAAAACGGATTGAAATATCGGCACGCAACTTTGATGATGGGGTATTGGAGTGAAGACCAATCTATCAAGATGAAAACTTATATCCTTAAATCGGGCCATCCCCCTTTAATCAAATATGTCAAAGCTGAAAGAATTTTCGAAAAGTATAATTTCTCCAGATACCCCATGCAAAGTTTCAGTCCAGATTTGGGGAGTAAGGGCAATAAGTCCAATAACTGGAGCAAATACCCGGATGTGGCGACCGACAGAATACTAACTTATCACTAACTGGGGTGAGGCGTGGCCTCTAGCGGTTAGGGTTGCATTGCCCCTTGGCGCCAATTTTACCATCAAAAATTCCCGGGTTCGAAGTCCGGTGGGGTCGTGGCACGTGATGGGATTATTCGGGTACTATCCAATTTGGGATTTGATCTGTATACCAGCTATTGATTAAATACAGAATACGCTCTCCTCCATGTTCAATTGGAATTGGGCAAAATGGGATCTGAAAGATAGGCCTTCAGAGGGGAAGTTAAGCCGTCGGTTCCCGTGTACAGCGAGCAAACAACTTTACATGTACATCCGCAGTCAGTGTGGAATAAGAGTAGGGTGTAAACCCCTGACCGTTCCCAATCCGGCCCCTAGTCTGAGGTTGCTCTGGCTTTCCGCTACGCTAGCCCCTACTATCTTCTACAAATCTGAGAGGCAGTATAGTAAAAAAAACGGGACCCACAGTCCACCATATGTCAAGCAAGAATTTTGGTATACTTATGGTCCTCTATCACACGAACTCCGTGCATATATGAAACTCTGATTCGTAGGCTCCCTACTATCTCGATTTAAAATCAAACGGTGCAAGCTCATGCTTAATCCGTGATGTTGGCCCTAAAAGGGCACGAAGTTATCGAAATTGAGCTAAACCCAGCGTCTCCCACTTCCATGACTTCCGGGTGTATTTTCGTAATTTATTGGGTAATCATCGAAAAATAAGCGTGCTACTGCCTATTCTAAAGAAAATAAACCGGACATCCGGGGCGACTCATAGATAGTGTGGCGCCTGCTATGTTTAAATTGGGCTTTTTAACGTTTAAAAATACCGTTCAAAATCATCAGATTTTAGCCATGATGGAAAATCAGTCAAGGAACAACTGCGTATACTATAAAAATAATTTAAACATCAAAGGTAATTTTTTCAATAAGTGCTGTATTTATTCTGATTCTGATATTTTCTATTCCCATCGTATCGCTGCGCCCCCATCCCTTTTTCAAATAGAGAAAGGCACGTCGCGTTGTAGGAGGTAGTTACGGACGACGTGGCAACGCTATGTGAACAGCTAAATCCTCCCCATCCTCAAATAGCGGGCCATGATAGGAGCGCCGTATCTGGATCCGCGGCCCCGGATCAGCCACCTAGCTGAACAAATCCTGACACCACACGGAGCCTACAGACTTGTGGATTCGGCAAAAATCAACATCTGCACTCAAGTCAATGGCATGCATAAACATGCATCAATAATGATGCTGCGTCCAATCAGATTTGCGACATCACATGCTCTAAAATCATTTTCTTTTTCAGAAGTTTTCTCAGGTCCCAAAACACACACATTTGCATTTGAAAGCTTCTTTACTGCAAATACAGACTACATTTAGTCAACAGAGCTGCAGAGATATTCATTTACTTACACCGTTATTTTCACTGCACTGACTGTACAGCATGTAACATCGTCCAATCCTCATCCCGGAAATTTGTCCTGGGGGGGGGGGGGGCACAACACAAGTCCACTGGTCCACACAGCAGAGTCTAAATTTAAAGTTCAAATAAGGATTTTATTAGCGATATTTGTTCTATAATCCATAATGAGTTTGATATCTTTACATATATTTTGGCAAAACTAATGGAAAATTCATTTTCATGGTAAAATAATGAATTACGCCTAATTATAAGATTTGAGAAGTAACTTCTAAATAGAAACATTTCCAATTCCCGAATCATATCGGGGTCCGAGGTCCCACCATGTCTTGTAAACAAGTCCATTCCGCCTCAGCCATCAGGCCACAAAAGAGCAGGTTTTGCGAGGCAAAAGTGTTGTAACATATGGGACAAAATTCAGGTAGATTAGAATGGCATGGTGTTTACGATTATTGTAACAGGTGCATAGGTGGCTGAGAGGTAGGCGTCTATTCATTTTTAACAATTTCCATGAGATCCTGGCATGAGATTCAATCGGATCAGAAGAATTGTCCATTTACATGTAGTCATCCAAAGAAATTACTAATTTTAGCATAAAAGGTGTTGTAGACATGTATCATGTACATGTAATTTGGTAAAAAACAGTTAAAGAAATATACTGGTAGTGGTACAATAATATATTCACTGTAATATTTTCACAAAGTTTAAAGGGGCATTTCCGTGGATCCACAACCTCGTCCCCCGATTTACCTAAAAAAGTTGAGATTATATCGTTCGAACCGTTACGCCTAATAATAGTAATCCCTGGTACCAAAAGCTTACGAGCAAATTCGGTCGTAACTGTACGAAATTCGCACTTTTGTATTTTCTGTCGTAAACGGACAGAATTACAGCATAGTGGCCTATTTGCCATGATGACAGACTAGATAGTCTTAACTTTTTAATATGGCTCTGTTATCAGAGACTATTAGTCATGATGAGTTGTGTGTTGTTAGTGATAGTTGCCCATTTAAGCCAAGATTACAATATCAGCTTCTGCTTAACTTACAGCTGCAAAGTGGCTTAAATAATCGTTAGTGGCAATAAAATGTTATTGTAGGCATTTCTTGAGAGTTTCTACATCATGTAATAAACCATTTTTCAACATTTGAAAAAATTCACATTATGAAATTTTCAGGTTGAAAACTACCCTCTTTTTTTGGTGTCTACATTGGGCTGACAAATTTGGCAGCCTGCTACACTGTCGAGGTGCGCTAAGACATCCATTATTGGGGGGTCGTTGTTACTAGGTAAGAGAAAGAAGAAAGAAGTAATATAGTATTGCAGTGGGTCCATCACGAATTTTTAAACACTGACATTTACTCACCTTGAAGTACAAATCCATACCTAACGTCACTGATTCTTATTTCTAACGGATGTGGCAGTTCATGTCAGTGTACGTACGGGCGAGATGTTTGGCATCAATAAATGGTGCACATGAAAGAAACACTTGAAGGCACTAAAGTATACTAAAATTTGCCGTTATTAAAAATTCAACATCAAAACAATTGCAGAAGGAAACATGTTTACATTATACCTCAGAATTGCTTTTTTTGGTCCTATAATTATTTATTCATGATAATAAAACCCACGGAGTCGGGAAGATACCAATTGGACGTCGGTAAGTGAATATTTTACAACCTTTTTTCCGACAGGTTTTTTCGTCGGAAAACCCCGCGCTATCAGGTACTCTGTTCGTAGCCCCGGCCTTCACCCGGGCTACGACGTGTCGAGCTAACTGTACACATGTTGACATGCAACTTTTGTGGAATAAAATTGTAGTATGGGTTACAAATTGGTAAGACAATTAATATTCTACAGACTCTAAAGATGCCATGTAGTCAAAAGAAAATTTAATTTTCTTTTTATTTAGTAAATATAATATCAAAATCTCAACTTAAATGGCATTGGAAATCCACAGAACAGTTGTAAATTATGGCACCAAAGATTATTGTCCAAATTTTAAAAGATGAGCCATAAGTTACAATTTTGGAACTAAGGGGGCCTATGGGACGTTCGTTCTGCGAAGCCTACTCAACATTATGTCTTTAACATGTTGTCATTAACGGATGTGACGTTATGCACACCCCATGGAATACCTTTCCCATGTTACCAGCATGAGTAGGCCATTTCAAAAGAGCAACTTTGCAGGATGCACGATGAAACAAAAGATCCAAATGCAATTCAGAATCAAGTTGATAATATGTTCATCGGCTTAGGACGAAGCCTACCTTTTGATGAAAGTTAATTCCTGAAAATTTGTACTAAAAATTCATCATTTTCCGGAGAAGAGGAAGAAAGAAGAAACAATCTTTTCTCATGAGAGAAGTGATGTGTAGTCGCAATTTTCTTCAAAATTTTAATTTCTAATCTTTTTTAAGTTTTTTCACATTATGTCATCGGCAGCATTATATAGGATCTCAAGTTGTGTTGATAGTGGAAACACAGGGGATACAAGTACATTTAGAGGGGTTTTGAGATCGACAAAGTTGGGGTAGGTAACAGGGGAAAGATATTTCTGTGTTTTTGCATATAACTTCACATCCGTTAATGACATGTTAAGACATAATGTGACGTTATGCTTAGCAGAACTACTGGGAAGACCGTGGGAAACGCATTTGCCTCATAACACAAAACCAGCAAGATCGGATCACTTCAAATTTGTGAATAAGCTTTTCTCAATGAATATCTATGACCTGAATCAAACGAAGGGGGCTGGAATCACAAAATGCACCTTTAAAGTAATAAAGCCTACGTGCATCTTCATGATCCAGCACCTTTTTAATTTTATTCATTGTTCTCTATTTTGCAATCCTCCTAAAATATGGGGTTCTGGGGACGAGCGATTGGACCATGGGCCTTAAAACTGAGGTTTTTTTTGTTTGCAATTCTTTTACATGTTTAAGTGTAACAAGAGATTTTTGCGGCACCTAAATATTGTGTCCTAATACTAATTTCATACATTGATTAGACCTCAAAGATTTGTACTTGTATATTGGATACAGAATAGCTTAACTAACATGGCTGAATTTTGGATTTTGCTTCTATAACGAAATTAGAACTTCTCAATTTTGACCAAAGTCCAAGACACCTTTCCTTCTCTGCTAGTCCTTTCAGATGGAGATATATTTGATGGAAGCTTTAAAAGGGAAAAATTAGTAACTTTCAATTTTTTTAGGGACAACCCAGGCATGAAAAAATGCATATTTCCCGGGAATATAGTCATATTTCCCATAAATTTCCCACCATTTCTTATGTATTTCTTGTTTGAAACGGTCAAAATTTCTTTCCCTCCAATGGTCAATTTCCCGGACGGAGCTTCATATACCCACTTTTTCCCACCATGGGGACACCTGATAGTGAAATCTCTCATTGCACTTGCACCTTTAAAACACCCTTGCCTGAAATTAATAAGCTTAAAATCGATGTTTTTTTGGTGTGTTTTCAAATCAGTTTTTGTAATTCCATTGGCTGTTATCATGTTGCACAAACTGAAGCTGCAGAAAGACATCGAGTTGTGTAATGTCCCTGTAAACTCTGACTGTTCGAATCTACCTTCTTTTTTATGTTGTCATTACCTAATGTTTTTGATTTACTAGTGGTAAAAAAATTAACTTCTTTGACTGACATGAATGGAAAGGTTGGAAAATGACTTGAATCGAGAACTCTTGTGCGACATTGGACTTTGATGGCCCAATCCCTCATCAACTCACAGTTTTAAAAAGACTCCCACTGCTCGTCGAATCGAGTCTGCCCATACAACAACCTGATGACAGTATCTGGAACTCTTTCACAGCACTGTTCATTCATCACTGTGTACAAATAACTTTGTCATATAGCTCATAACCACCATCATGCTCCAGGAGCAGGTTCTCCTCACTAAATGACCTCGAAAGGGCCGCTATTGTTTTTCTGGATCTTTTTTTGACTTACAGGAAAAATAATGATTTTTTTTCAAAGAAGCAGGAGTGAGACTTGAACCCCAAATTGCATCATGAGGTCATATCCAACCACAAGACCAGTGAGGATTGGTGTCCCAGATTTTCAATTCAATCTTGATAAATTTACGCCAGTGGTTTCCTCATTTATATTAGCGAAGGGCCAGAGAATCCTATAACATATTGAAAGTTCTCTCCTTAGGGCAAATACACTTGAATTCTTAGTTTCCCTTTATATTTTAGAGCAATTTTGTAGGGCCAAAAATCATGATTGGCGGGCCGGGATTTGGCCCGCGGGCCGCCAATGAGAACCCCTGTTTAGGATAAATCCTACTGCTGTTGTGATCACACTCAATATTAGTTGAAATAGCGCACTCCTAAAGGTAAATTGTGCATGTCCAGGAGCATAATGGGTCAAAATCTCACGCTTTGCCACCATGTAAACATGGCCGTTGCAAGTCAATGAGGTATGCCAGAGCTTTGTATCTCTGCAGGCGATGTAAACAGAGGATAGATTGACCTAGTATAAAATACATACCCTTCATTTATTAGCTAGATATGTTGATTTGATTGAACTGAGACCTTTGCCTACGGTACTTGTTTTGTCATGTCAACAATAGCATAGCAGCTAAAGTCTGATACAAATTCCACTTTTTTTTTATTTTTCTTTTTGAGTCCCATGAGCATTCAAAAAATGATCTTGTGGCAGTTTGAACTATTTGTATTATGTTGTCTGGATTTAGATAAGTTTGGCTGAATTAAGGTGAGGCATGTAAGAAAATGGTATCTGTACATGTACATCATGCTTTTGGGAGATGTGAGTGTGTGGGCTGTAGTGGAGCATGAATTGATCCATGAACGACAGACTTTGAAAATCCCGAAGTCTACGGCAATTTATTGGTTATGGCATACGGTTCCTGGTTATTGGATATGAGGTTTTTTAGGCAAGCAGACACAGAAGAAAAGTTAAAGGTTGGTTTAGATATAGTTTATTTGATGGGTTCTCAGAGGTATTTAGTTCACTGACACCCAGGGGACAGGGGGTCCATTCTTAACATGTGTAAATTATTGGGATCTCAAGTCTTGCAAATAGTCAGGAGTGAATTGTGTGGGACAACAGGGTGGGGGGGGGCAATGGAGTTACAGACTTTTTCTATTGATTGATTTTGGTCAATGATGACAAAGCCAATAATTTGGAGGGGGTGTGCAAAATTTCGTGCAGTGCCATTTTCTAGAAATCCAATATGGCCGCTGATCACTCTCCAAATTCATTCCAAATGGCCATAATTTTTGCATTAGCATCCAGGTTAAAGCTAAGAGGAATCTTTTGGACCGGATATTGACATGCTTTGATCACAACACATTACCATCAAATCCAATATGGCCACCCAAAACCAATATGCCTGAAATCTTCAATGACCATAACTCATCAAGTTTTTTTGATAGAGGCATAATTCGGCGCTCTATACAAGTAGGAACTATATCGACATTTCAAGTGATTTATGTAAAAAGCTACCAATCAAGATGGAGCCAATATGGCTGCTTTTAAGATTTTAATTAAAACACGAATTGTCAGTGTAGTCATAATTACGGCCGTCATTTTGAATTGTATTTTAAGTATGTGGTCAAAACAAATATACAGATACGAGTTTTAATGCTCAAAGACATACATCTCATACTTTATTAAACTTATAATATTTTGGCGTGTTTTAACTAAATACAATACAGATCTTCGTATTTTAGTTTTAAAGAGTAAACAGGCAGGCCACTTGGCCCCAATATTAACATTTTTGCCATGTTAAGAAACAGAAATCAAGATAACGAATGTCAAATGGTAAATACTATCCTATACCTAATTTACCACCTTTAAATAATATTAGTGATGTTCACACATAGAATAACACATAATAATGTAGGTATTACTATTTTAAAAGGATGCCTGTATTTGGCTGCATCTTGAATTTTTTTTTTTTGGGGAAAATGTCCATACAGAGAAATACCAAAATAAGGGTTCTGTGATCAAATACATGTATCTCATAAGTGTAAAGCAGAAGCATGCATATAGACACTGGATTAAGCTCTAAACTGCAAATGTGCAGAACACACTGACGTGTCCGGATGCGTTTGAAATGCATTCAGAGGTGTTAAATAACACTGCAGAGTGGAGTGTGATCAATTGTAACAGATTTTTGAACTCCTGCAGAACATATTTTAGGTGTCAGCATGTATCAGTAGCATAAATAGGGTGTAGAATGGCGGTCGGGGGTTGTAGATCATTTTAATGATTCGAGAGCATATTTAAACGTTTGAGAAGCCAAATTGATGTGTGGCAATGTAATGATAAAATTACGTTACCAACACTTCTTGTGCTTAAAACACCGGAAAGTACGAGAAATATTTGTTCTATTGAAATAATTATGGATTTTTAGTAGTGATTTGGACATGGTGGAAGCAACTGGATTTTTAAAAAATGGTCTATTCTCTGTACAATTTTGCACACCCTCCAAAAATTATTGGCTTAGGTCGCTATGAACTAAAATCTATCAATAGAATAAGGCGTGTACTCCCATTTCCATCCTTCAGGCGGTGTGCCTAAACTTCTACCTGACGAATATTACTGGTTACAAAGTTAGGTTTTCAAACTTTCAACTTCAAAAATGGGCAATTTATGAATCAGTCCATTAATCTGAAAGTTGTGGACCTTCTGTAGATGTTATAGAAGAGCCCCAATACAGAAGCCACAATACAGAAGACAACCTTACAGTGAATTCGTAAAATTTTGTAATGTACTGAAAATTCAATTGTTTTGAGTGTTAATTACAAACACTTTTGTACAACGTTCAGTGTTTACATGTTGGATTATTGTCCACGCCAGCTCTTGCAAGTATGCTAATCTTGTCAACTTTTTTGCTCAAGAGAAGAAGCCAAAAATGTTGTTGATTTCTTGTTTGTACAGTTGTCGATAATTTTGTATTTGCTGTACAAAAGAAATAGCTATCAGCTTATATGGTGATATTTTTGATGCAAATGCTTGTAAACATTAGTGGCAAAATCAGGATATGACTTTTTTGGACCCTTAAAATATTGTAGAATTTAAAATGTGCAAGTTTAAAGGTGCATATAGTGATTTCCAGCCCCCTTCTGTTTTATTCATGGTTCACTAGATATCCTTGATAAAGCTTAAGTCATTACCTAGTGTCAGCCGCTTGTGTCGCCGCTTGCAGGATTGAGCTATTTGTCAAGCGGCGCTATCGCTTGAACTACGTCACGAGCACACCGGCTCTAAAGTTGCACTCAAGTCACTCAAGACGGTTTGCCGGCGCAGGGAGATCGATTTATCGGCCTGACGCTTTGCTGCTTTGGGATACCGCTAGCGATTTCTGACATGCGTGCTTACTATTGAACGTAAATTTCATCAACATTGGAAAGGAATCAGGCCTCAGTTATATGATTTATAAAACATAATGGTTTTTGACTATTTAATACAAATGCAAATTTCTTACAGATCACGACTGAATTTGCATGGAAGATTTGGTACACCTGATTACTAATGCTAACGGTTCGGATGATTAAAAATCTCAACTTTTTCGAGGTACATCGGGGGGGGACGATGTCGTGGATCACGAAATGCCCCTTTTACTCTGATCAGCTAACAAATTTGTCTTTTTGATGTTTTTTTTACATGATTTTTTTATAGACAGTGGACTTGACCCCAAGAACAATTGAAAAATCTGCCTATCGATATCTCCTCAAATAAGTTGCTGGTACTGTTATTATGTTTTTATTGGTCTTGTATGATTAAGTTAAAGCCAATAACAGCACATTTGGAAGAGTGTCCCCCCAATTTTCAAATTTGAAATTTTTGCACAGTTGTGATGGTATTGTCTAGAAAAACTCTACCTGCGAGGTGGTAATGCTCAAAAATGCGTTATTTGGTTATAAGGAAAGCGATTTTGTAATTAGAATTGGGATCCTGATTATAATTAAGGTGGCTGGAAACGCCACATTTTGTCCGTCATGTGAAAGTCCCGCGAAAATATGCCACCTCACGAAAAATGACCTCTAACTTGACTTGCCTGACCTTTGTAAGGATGCAATTATTGGATGATGCGTAAAACTGTATATGGCCGCAATTTCCCTGGCTATTCGTATTGAAGGCATTTCCAACAGCCAGTGAATATTATCGGAGATCTCCAATATTAATTTTCTAACTAACAAAATTCTTATTTGCGACACAGGAATGTTGAGCTCTAGCATTCACATGTATTATTTTATAGCCAATTGCCAATGCAATTGTGCAAAAATTCAAATATCCAGAAAATAGGGGGCGCTCTTAAAAAAACAATGTTTTTGCTGTTTGTTATTGAGCTTTAATGACATCTATCACGTATAGATTATCAATTAGAGTTGAGTTTATTCAAAACTACACTGAAGAGCTGTGTCTAGTGTCTGTGGCACGTCATCAATCAATTTGTTGTGTTTGTCATGGTCAACTTTGCTCTAGCGAACCAAATTGCTTGATTGTCAAGGCTACAAACTATGTTGTAATTATTATATTATGTCATCTATTGTTGTCTTCCTTTCCTGGAAGCATGTGTGTTGTCTACGGCCCTGACACGACAACAGTGTGGCGAGCAAAAAAATTGGCCAACCTCACCTACCATGCATACGATGATGTGCATTACAAATGCTAACTAAATGCTTGTGTCAGCTCTCTGGGTATAAGCAATGTACCAGAAATTAAAGAAATTGCGAGGTACGTATTTTAAAGGTGCTTGTTTCGATTTAGGTGTATTGTGTTCTCTACTTGATATGAGAGCGTGGCATTGCACACTACACCCATCAAGTACATGGGAAACAAACTTAGGTTTGATGGTAGAAGCAATTCAATGTCAAAGCCTATTCACTACTGTGTAATATTGAGGTTAACACTAAACGGCAGTTTTTTGTTTATATCGTTCGAATGAAATGGATTTGCTTGATTGAGGGCTCAAATTTCAGGCGACCAATGAGAAAATATGAAAAAAATCGATCATAATTTCGGTAAACCGGGGGGGTCCCAAAGACGATCAGGAAAAAAACACGCACTTTAAGATACCTTTTGAGATAACTTTAAAATCATAATGATCCCAATCAGTGGCTAACCAGAGGGGCAGGGGGAAGCTTCCCCCTTGTGGGGAATCTTGCACGCCCCCACCACCTGAAAAATTAGTGATTTTCTGCACACGCACCAATTACAGTGAAAACAACATAGGCCTATTAGCTATACTAACAAATTTAAGCATAGCTTTTCTCCCTTAAAGATATATGTGGGCCCCCCCCCCCCTTTTTCCCCCTGAAAAAAGCTGGTAACGCCACTGCTCCAATCAAAGACCTACTTGTAGGGTCAGCTTAATTAAGCACCACTGGGCATAATTATTTTCTCTGTTCTTTTTAGATTGGTTAAGACAGGCGGCATGTTAACTTGAAATGGCAGGCTGCAGCTCTCATTGTCAGGGAAAGATCAATGCTGCCATACAAGATAGGCCGAGGTGGAAGAGATCAAGCAGCTACTGTCTGGAACTTGTAAGTTTCGGTGCCTAATGGGGAAAGTTTACAATCTCATGAAATACGTAGATTGCACATCCCTCAGGGCATTTTGGGACGGCCATGTTTCATGGACTATGTCAGAAGGGTGAGAGTGCAAGCCCTAAAGTCAAGACTGTTTGAAAGTCTCTTTTATTATAACCAAAATGAGAATAATAAACAAAAAAATCTCAACGACGACAAACTTTTGACAACGGATTGGCGTAGTTATGGCCACACCACCCACTAACCGACATCCTGTGTAAATTTGATGAAATATCATTGCGGGGCAAATATGAGTTTTCATGAAAATGTGGTTGGCACGGCTGTCTATGGGAAATAGCATATAGAGGAGTGCCTATAACATACAATAGACCTTTGTAAGACTATATGGCAAGATTCCCGCTATGGATTTTTTTATGATTTGTGAGGAGGGGATGGGTAATAGGCTCTTGCATGTCCCTACTTTATATCAGTTGTCAAATTCAAAATTGTGTCGCCATGCTTAAAATGCCTCTAAAAATAAAAGAGACAAGTTGCATGGGGTCAAACAGCGGTGAAGTAAAGCAACAGTTGCCGTTGAGGGTAGAGTGAGAAAGCCACAATTGCCTCTTTGAGGGTAGAGAGAGTGAGTGAGCAATCAAGTGAGCGAGTGGGATAGGCAGAGGGAAATGGAGGATGGAGAGAGAGGGAGAAGAAGAGAGAAGAGGGAGATAGTTATTCTATAATGTTAAATCAAAACTTTTGCAAACCAAGAAATTACAACACAGTGGTATATGGAGCACTACGATACAAGTTTATCTTTGCTAAGTCAGCATCAGGTATATTACCTGTAATCGAAATATTAATATCGGTGGTCTGTCTGTCAGTGTGTCTGTCTGTCTGTCTGTCTAACCGTGTCTATTTTCTCGGTAACCGAGAGTTGCACGTTCCTGAAAATTGGTGGGTGGGTGCTCCTTGACCTTCCGAAGATGGCGTTTGTATTGGTTAGTGGATCAAGGTCATCAGCGGTCATTCAAGGTCAAAGGAGGTCAAATGGGATAAACTTTGGTGTATCCAGATGAAACTTGGTGGACGGGGTCGATTGTTGATGCCGAAAATTTTGAAGGTCACGACAAGGTCATCAGGGGTCATTCAAGGTCAAAGGAGATCAAATAGGGTAAACGTTGGTGTATAGACTTGAATCTTGGAGGGTGGGGTTGATTGTTGATGCCAAAAATGTCAAAAGTCACAACAAGGTCAGGGGTCATTCAAGGTCAAAGGAACCACAAATAGCAAGGGTCATTCAAGCCAGGTGATGGCGAAACCCAGATGATCGCAAAACCCGGGGACCACCTAGTAACAAATAATAATTTTATAGATTTGTATCCCTTGTTTTTGGTTAGATATCAACTATTTCCACTGCTTACGCATTGTGGAGCTACTCAAAGTCTCTGAAGCCGACACCAAGAACATCTTTGGGTATTACTCTTCACAGAGAATGAAGGTAGGTTATAGGGTAGTCTCAGTTTGGCTTAGCCTTGCTGCGCATTCACTTTTCACCATATCGCCATTTTCACACTAACTGTAAGACCTTCAAGCCTAAACTTCAATATCAATCTTTCTGCTGCACTGTACTTGATTCCAATCTTTGGTTTTGAATTGAAAAAGTACAAACACAGGATTTGTGCCAGAAATGTTACTGAATATGAAAGCAACTGACTGTCCTGATTTACAATTGTAATTTTTATTTAGAGAATAAAGGTATGATTTTGGGAACCGGTACTCTCTTTATTACGAATTGAAACCAAGGCGATACCATTATTTTAAGTGGAGAAACACGGCCGGAGGCCTGAGTTTTTTTCCACGCAAAATAATGTGTCGCCCATTGAATGCAATGGATCATAACGCAACGAGGCGCAACGTTGGCAGGCGCGCGCGACTGCGTAGCAAAACATGTTACAGACGTTGAGCGCTTCAAACCTAAATACATCAATCGCAGCGCTACCTGGGTTTTCAATTGTCAATTAAACCCGGGCATCAGCCAATGAAATTGTAAAACCACACTACATTTCACACAGCTCTTTAAGAATGCCAATTCACTAAGAATTTTTCAGTGAAAAAAAAATTGCCAGAGGCCATTTGGTTGATTGGCTTTTTTCTGTTATGGTTGAAAAGCTGGAGGCAGCCCATAGTAAAATGTTCTTTTTTTCTCCCCCCAGGTTAAATCTAAACAAAATAAAACACACTAAAATTCTGAAGAGTTAGCACTTGCAATCTGCATGAGCGCATACATTTACAAGTTTACAAGTGCATTGGAGAAAAAAATATTTCAGAAAAGTATAGGTTGATGCACACTCTGAGGTCCGCCCGTTTGAACCTCAGTAGGGGCTACTTCTTCGCAGCTTTAAGTGCTATGATTTCCAATCTAATCTACGCTTGCTTGCGATTTTCTTTTGTTCTCCAGTTTTCGCCAGTTAAAAGTTGAGTTTACCTTAGGCCAACAAACCTAACCAACTGTTGGACTGCACTAAATTAATCCATGGCTTAACAACTAAATCAGCTTTAACAATATTGGGGCTTGGAATATTGACTGCCTTCATTCACTATTGCTAACGTTATAGTTAACAAATGGCATTCCTGACGTTGGCATATACTCTCTGGAAATTTTGTATTTTTTGTCCTCAGAGATGGCACTGTATACTCTGATGTTATTGATCCTCTGATGTTATTGATCTTGAGGGTTACCATATTGTACAAAATTTCAGACCAAAGTCATCAAAATCGACCCGTGCTTTCGGGGGTCTTGTGCTATTTGGTATAAAATTAAAATAATTAGTGGGGTTTCTTTTTTAAAGACTACCCATACTGAATTAATGTGGATTAGCTTAATAAATCGTTTTTTTTTTGGTTTACCTTACAAATATTTAAACGATATCTATCTTGTTTCATTATATGTTTAGGCCCATCAAATTTTCTTTTGTCGTCAACAAGATGATATTTTTTTTCAGAAGCTGATATTGTCCTACACACAATATTGCAATTTATGTAATGTATTATGTTGGCGATTTCATGCAAGAACAATAATGATTTTGACTTCCATTTCTGATGACCGGATAAATTTTATTGATTCTCTGATCTATGAAGTTTGATATTCCACTTCCTAGGCATAACCTTGATTCTCATAAGCTTAATGGCCATGGGAAATCTTTACTTGAGTTATGTGATAAGTAGTGCGGGTTACGTATGTGGTGTGAATGGTCGTATTTTGGGTGATTTACATGGTAATGTTCAACTTGCTATAAATCATATAGTGTACCCATTACCATTGATTATCATTATGCCATCTTACTATGTTTATCACATGTTAAATTTTTTCAAAGTTCATGATTTGACACCTTATTTCCATTCATTGTTTGATATCATGCCATCTAAAGGTAAACATTAGTGAATTCCCCTGTATCTTTACCTAATATTTCATGCAATGATCTCCCTTCACATTTGTGTGGGACATCAAATTCTAATAGCTTTGTGGAATCCATGCTCTTGAGCAACCAGAGGTTCAATTTGTTTGGATAATTTATTGTTCATCATTTGATGATAGTGACATTGATGATATTGTTGTTTAAATTTAGTTATTTGAATGAGATCTGTTGGTACAAAAGCAGGAATATTACGTCGAAAACCTAACCTTCGCATGTCATGTGATCTAGGAAATCCACTAACAAAACTCATAAAAAGTGGTAATTTAAAGATTGTAAGAACTTTTACTGTAATAAACTCATTCTTTATCAGGGCGTTTGTATTAGTAAAAGCCCCGCTCTCCTCTATAGCCTTTGATACACATTTATCGTTCCTTTTGAAAAACAGTACAAGCCGAACTCTGATCATAAACAACATCCTGAATTCAGGCTTTCTATTTTTAAGCGTCTTGATGATTTAGAATCAAAGACCAGAAGTCTTCCTGGAATTATATGATGAACTTTGTGATAAAAACAGACAAAATGACAAAAATTCATTTCTCCTGATCAATGGTGGAATCATTTTTAATCAACTTATGAATCGTAATACTCATCATGTGGATAATACATTTTGATATTTCATTAATTCATTTTGGTCAAATTTTAATAAATTCTTTTATTTTTTTTATTTTTTTTATTTTTTTTACTTTTTACATGTTTGTAATTGTTTAAAATAAAAAGCACCTGGCTGATGGAATACGAAATGAAATGCTAAAAAATGCACTCTATTCTTTCTCCAACTTAGCAAAAATGTTCAATTTCTCTGATAAATGGGACGTTTCCTGAATCTTGGAGACTAAGCAGTTTATCAGTGATCCATAAAAAGGTGATAATGTAATCCTAAAAATTACGAGGCATTGCCTGTTTCAACAAGCATCTTTGTAAACTATTTTTGTATGATCCTTCACAACAGATTAACATATATTACACTCAAAAATATTATTCCAAGTGACCCAATCGTATTAGAACGGGTTCCCGTACTCAAGATCCACATTCTTGTTCTGAAGACACTTAGTGATATTATTTCTAAATCACAAACATCTGTATCTTTGTTTTTGTTGAGTTTTTCTTCAGCTTTTGATACTAGATGGCGTAATGCCCTTATTTCAAGTTACAATTAGGGGTGGTGTAAATGGGTAAATTTATTAATATTATTCCATATATGTACTCTTACTCTTCTGTTTATTTCTCAGTTAAATGTTGTTCAGGAAAATATACTCATGCTTTCAATACTTCAGTTGGTGTCAAACAAGGCTGTGTTTTAAGTCCCCTATTTTTTTAATATATCCTCAGTGACGCGTCCTAGTAGCTTTAATAATGAATGTGATCGCTGGTATGTTAAACAATGCCCCCTTTAAGTTGTCTTAATGTCTGCTGATGAAGCTTATCAGTTTTATCTGATAGTGCAGAAGCCTTCAAAATGCTATCAAATCAACAATTACATGATTATTGCTCAAAATGGAAATTGTGGTGTTAACATTGAAAAACTAAAATCATGATTTTTATAAAAGTGGTCCCGTAGTCTTACAATTTTTCTTTTTCTTATGGTATAATTCCATTCAACTGTCTATTGAGTACAGTATCTTGGTGTGTATTTTCACGCCTTCTGGTTCTTTCTTTTCACAAAGGGCTCTTAAATTCTTAAAGACAAAGGAAAAAGTGTTTTAAGATAAGCGATAACCTATATAGTTGCTCTTGTCGTTGTAGTATACTTTTTTTCTTCACCTATTAAACCAATGTGTATGCTTTGGCTTTGAATTGTGGGGCCCTGTATAATGCCTTAAAGGTCTTAAGGATGGTAATTTTATTGACTATGTGACAAACCAGTAGTTAGGATATTCATTCATGTGAAAGATGCAAACTTATTTTAGGTGTTCACCGGAAAGCTACAAATAATGCGGTAAATAGGGCGATTAGGTAGCTATCCACTGCTAATTTCTATTCGACTCTTTCTTTGAAATATTGGTGGAAACTTAATAATGAATTGGCCTATTTAATAGTTCATCTCTTGTTGTTCAAGCCTTGATTGAAAAACCGTACTTTTTAATTAATGGCATACTTTCACATGGTCAAAAGGTATTAAATCTATTTGTAATCTTTTGGTATGAATTATGTATGGGGTAAACCAAATACTCATCAAAATCATCTATTATAATGTTTTGTAGTTTTTTATTTAATTAAAAAAAGAAAAAACCTAAAAAATTAAAAAAAAATTTCATTAAAACAAAAAAACTTAGAACTTTTTTGCCAATTTAAAAAATCTTTTATACAGGAAAATTAATGTTCATGTGCTCACCGTACTCCAAGTCTGCTTTATGTAAGCTACGTATAAGTGCTTTCCTAATTTAATGATTAAAAAGGGTTGTTATTCTTTCCTCCTGCAATTCCCTCCTGAATACAAGGATTTGTTCTAGTATGTGATTAAATGAAACTGAAGATGAGTTTCATTTCAATTATGAGATGTAAAGCTTATACTAATATACGTCATAAACTTTTTTCTCACTGAGATGATCCTTTTGATACCAGTAAATTTTTCTGCTTTAGATTAATTTCATAAATATTATTAGTGTTAAAAAGATTTGATATGATTAAAATCTCATTGCTAATTTTTTGTAACTCTGCTTTTGATATCCGTTCTCATGTTATGTAAACCACCTTGTTTATAGTTTATATTTCATATTATTTTCAATACAGTGTATTTACCTATTTTTAAAATGTGGTGCTCTGTTATATTGATTATAGCCTGCAATGTTGGTGTTTATCAATAATTTACCATTTGTTCAACGTAACTAAACTGTCAACTGCCCGTCCTGCATTATGAACCCAGATTATTTTATTGTGATAGGATTGGCAATAAGTGTACGGCTGTATGAGAAGTACAGTGTGTATCTTGCAGAAGCTGCTCAGATGCTGATAAGGAACGTCAGCTATTAGATTTTACCACTTTCAAGAAACAGATTGCCAGATGTCAACAGATAAAATCGGTGAGTATAGAATAAAAACCTTACAAAGAATCATCAAATGCCACTGGGGGAGGTACCCGATGTTCGATACTAAATTTGGGATTTGGTGGTTGCCAAGCTCCTATGGAGCTCTATGAGAAAAATCCCTAAATTAACAGTATTTTGCCCCAATTTGTCTGATTGATTCCTCCAAAACCGCTTCACAAATGTCTTTCAATCTTTACCATATGGTGAGAAAACAATCATTTTAAGCAAATTTGCTCTGCAAAGTTTTAGTTCGTAGCAGAAATAGAAAAATGCATTTTTAAAATTACATTTTCCCACCATTTCAAAAATCCCTAGACTGCTAGAATGTTATTTAATTTCACTTTATCTCATTCCTCACGTTTTGTGGTCCCTACCACCACGCATTGACTTCACGAGGGTTCCAGCACAAACTCTACAAAAGTACACACGAATACTGCGCTCATTGGCAACACAACATGTAACCAAATATTGGCTGGAGGTGGCTCATGTTGAAGAACCACATTTTGCTCAAATTTCCTTTCCAAAAGCTGATTTGTCACAGGTCATTGCAGTTTTGTAAAGTTAAAGGTGCTTGTTCCGATTTATGTCCATTGTGTTCTCTACTTGATATGAGAGCCTGGCACTTGCACATACACCCTATCAAGTTCCGTGGGAAACAAACTTGCAGTTTTGATGGAGATGCAATAAAGTATGTTTCAAAGCCCTATTCCATACTGTGCTAAGATTGATGGTTAACCACTAAAACAGTGTTTTTTTTGTATATATCTTGGGAATGAAATGGATTTGAGGACTCAATTTCAGGGACGACATGAGAAAAATACGGCCTTTCATCTGATATCAAAATCGATACCACTTCCGGGTAAATCAGTGGGGTCCCAAAGATGATCAGAACACGCACCTTTAATATATGAGAATCATCTTATGGGTATGACTTTTTGCAGCAAACAGTTTTCACACAGTAAAGACAGAAAAATGATCGTATCATGGCCCGTAACGTCTTAATATATACACTATTTATTGGTTATTTATATAGAGTGTTAAATTTGAAAATTGCCATATGTGTTGGGACCCAGTGATGCCAAAAAAGTCAGTCCTACCCCCATCCTAGTTGGTGCAACAAGGAAGTCTTATCTGTCCATCTACATACATGCTTGTCTGTCAGTCAGTCCATGTGGCTAGCTGTCTGTCCATCTTTTTGTACCTTTGCTTAGTAGTAAATCAAAAGTTTTAAATCCGGTTTTGTCCCCGTAAACGGGGGTGGCCGGATTCACCTCACACTGGCAGCAACCGCCCTTACTCCTTCCGTCCACTTCACCCGATTCAATGCATCCTCCATCCTCAACCCAACCCTCCTACTCTCCTCCTCCACTTGCTTCTACCATGTCTTCTTTGGACGTCCCCTCCTCCTCGAACCTCCCACCTCGAACTCAAAGGCCCTTCTTAAGGCATGCCTGTCATCCTTCCTCAACACATGCCCATACCAACCTACACTATTCGCCTTCGCCAACCGGTCCATTGCCTCTTCCAGACCCAACATCTACATCAAGTCCTCAGTCTTCATCCTATCCATCAACTTCACCCCACACATCACTCTTATCATTGCTCTCTCTGTCCTCCTCAGAATCCCCATCTCATTTTCGCTCAGACACCACGTCTCGCTCCCATACAGAATCACTGATCTCACACAACTCTTATACACCATTCCTTTCATCTTCAAAGGATTTCTTTTCCCTTTGCAACAACTCCCCACATTCCCTAAACTTCACCCACCCATACCTCACTCTAGCTGTCACAGCCACCTCGCATCCACCACCCTCACTAACCTTGTCCCAAGGTATGTGAACTCCTTCACAGACTCCACCTCATCACACAATCTTTCCTCCTGTTCCACCATCCCTCCAGCTCCCTTCTCGCATCTTCCGCACATAAAATCTCTTGCCAAGCTTGGGGTCACTCTCTTCATCTTTGTGCATCTCTCCCATGGATCCATTTCCCACATTTCTCACACCACACTGAGTTTGCTTTTACCCTCTTCCCACACGTGCCACATGGGTCTACCTTACTCACTACCACCTCCCTCTCCACCCTGCTCACCAGCACTTTTGTTTATTTTATCAATATCAAGTAATTTTATCAATATCAAGTAATTTTATCAATATCAAGTAATTGTAGTAATATTGAAAACATCTTTATGTCGTTAGGAGTGTGAGAAGAAAGAGAAGGAGTACGCTAACAACGCAGCAGCAGCCAGAGAGGATTACCATGCATCTTGTAAGAAGCTTGGAATCAAGGTATGGTACCTCATCAATTTACCTCAAAAGATTCTACACCCGGAGGGGGGGGGCACTCCCATCTTGGAAGCCACGCATATGTAAGGCTGTTAAGACCCCCCTTTTCAGTATCGTTGTTACCTAAAGATCCCATATTTTTAAAATTTCATCCAAAGACCCCATATTTTGTGAAAATTTTACCACTGTCACCTTAAGACCCCTATTTTTTGAGAAAATTTGGAAAATTTTCACCCGAAACCTTCATTTTTTAGAAAATTTCGCAAAAATCTCGCGCAAAGACCAATTTTGTCGAAAATTTTGCCAATTTGTCGCTCTGAAAACCCCTATTTTGGGGCAATTTGGCTGTCTCTCACCCAAAGACCCCCTATTTTTTCAGTCCTCTGTCACCGAATGCCCCAGGGTTTGGAAGCGCGAGCCTTAAACCCATATCCATTTCATAGGTGAGTATTCTTAATTGTTGGAACACTATGCAGATTTGGCTCCCGCCCCCTCAATTAATTGTTGCATAAGCACGATATACTTGGTCAATCTCGCTGCATATTATTTTCAACACTGACTTGAGAGGGGACGGGGAGGGGGAGAGAAAGTTATAGTGACAATGCACTTCAAGCCTATATCCCTTGCATCGCTGCCAATATTAACAAGAGTTCCAAGAACTTATTAACAAGATTGTAGTATAGCTTCCAAACTAAAGTGTATTAGCTGTCCCAAAACTGACTCAGTGACTCTCCACTTGTTTAGTAATATTTTTTGTTATGATGTGATTTATGTTTAAAGGTGATCCTCATTGCTCGGACGGCATATATTAAGCTATATACCAATGGAAAGCTTATGATTTCAGGATGCCAAAAATATCTTTCCAAAAAAAAATAATCGTATAATATAGCCGCTATAAGCCAAAAACTAACCCTATATTTCGTTGCGATTTTATGCCCAAAAATACGCTTAAGCTTTCCTTCTCTGACCTTGGCAAATTCGTGTGACGTAGGCGATTGCACAAGTCTTGTTGCGCAATGCATCTTCCAATAGCTTCCAGTGTAAAGGAACCCCAAATCGCTCCTCTTCTCCTGTTTTGAATTTCGCCAATATAGCGATAAATGTAGGTTGACTAGGTTCCTTGATCTCTGTAGATTGGTAATTATAATTCCCGGCTTCATAAGTGTGCAAGAAATGTGAAAAAAATTGCTTGAATTCTCATCGCTTACGATGAATCGTGAGTAGCAAGCAGACCTCAGACGCCAGCTATGTTTACACAAAAGTGAGATTTTGACCACCACTCATGCTCCTGGAGCATGATAGCTGCCCTTTGAGGTTAGTGAGGGCAGCTATTTAAATATTGACATGAAATTTAACAGATGGAGTATTGGAGTCAAGGTCATTCATTCAAGATGAAAACTTTTAACGTAAAGGAGGGGTACATATGGAACTCTTTCCTAAAAAGTTTAGGAAGAGAACATTGGAAAGAATGTTTTGATTCCATGAATTATTGTTATCTTTCTGCTCATCAATATTTGTATAATGAAAAATGCATATTCCTGTTATGAAGAAATGGAAAGAGTTGTAGCATATTGTCATGAACTCTAACATCCCAAACCGTAATCTATCTAAATACTCACCGAGGTATACCATCGACTTAATTCGAGAATGGGACTTGAATCCGGGAACCCTTGGTCTCAAGTTGAGCGCACAGTGAATAGAGCTAAAGAAGAATTCCTTGTTAGGTCTATTGACACTAACGTGCTTATACCTCGTGACAAATGGCAGTGCTGAGATCAAATTCTGATGGTGTATTAGATGAAATAGTCTTCCTATTTTTGACAGGGAGAGAAAGTCAAATCCGAGCTTCTGGAGATGGTGAGGGAGCTTCCCACGGATGTATACAAACCTGTGGCAGAAAAAGTGCAAGGTTTACAAGACATCCTAACATACTACCAGGAGTTTGTCAAGTTTGTCAGTGGCAAGTAAGTCTATTTTATACTTTTTTGTCTCGCCTGAACTTTGTTCTGGTGGGGGGGGGGGGTTGGGGAGGGGTAAGTTTACAAATTCATTTTATGATCAAAATGTATACGCTCACAAAACTTGGTGGGTGGATGTAGGTTGGGGCTAGCAAGATCATTCAGAAAAAAAAAATTGGAGTTTATCTGCTTGCACAACTTTTTTGGGGACACCCTGTACTCATACAGTTGCATTCTGTGTGCTGCTTTTTGTCTTACAGCTATCCGTGAAAACAGGAGAGACTTGTGGTTGGAGAACCGCCTTGTATTAGTGAATTCAGTCACTGAGCATTCAATTAGAATTACTTTGATAAATTTTACATAAGGAGACAAAAAAACCCTGTTCTATAAAGCCATTTATTTTTTCACAATTTTTGAGTTAGTATTTCTCAAAAAAGTAAACAACCAAATTGCTACAGGGTAAAAAGATATCTATACTTGATACCTTATAATATTAATGACCTTCATCATGATTTTTTTCTGGCTTACATATTCAACTTTATTGTGAATTCTAATATTTTGGTTTCACAGTTCTGAGAGTGACGTAGTCAGTACACCTCTGCTGCGATTTGTGCAAGAACATGGTAATGCCACAGTATATCAATGGAGGACAGGGAAGAGCCAGGCTCAGTGGAAGAGGTTCACCTGTCATTCCTGGAAGAGGAAAAAGAGGTGGAAGAAAATGAGGTACTCAAAGAATTGGATTGTTTTGAGAAGGGGAAGTACAAGAACTCGGACAGAGAGAAATAGACTTTGTCATATAATGAATCAAGGTTTTGAGCAGGGGTGGGAAATCATATTAAATATAATGTGATATCCATAACAGTAGCGAACTGACATGGGTGGGGGAAGTTGCTCCCCGGCTCAAAATAGCAGATAACAGTTGTTAATTCCCTGCCTTGAAATGTCAGGACGAATTGGAATAACATTCCATTTCCGTCCCGATTTTTGAAGGATTGCGACCAACTTTGGCCTAACTTTTAGCCAAGTTAATCCATTAGGTACATGTTCCTGCCAGGGGGATTTGCAAGTTCTATCCTGAAGTATTTTAATGGGGTCGTTTTGGTAAGGAAGTAGATTTTTAAGCCTCAAGATGCCTTTGCAACACACACAGAAGGAACTTGTGGATGACCGGTTATTTGGTGGCTTTGGATAACAGTAGAAAAGCTGAGAAATATGTGGTCTTGGTATAACAGCAGAGGGTGTTTTGAGTCAATCCATAATGCATTGCAATGAGTGTATACTGCACTGTACATGTCAGTACTTAGGGATAAAAATTTTTCAAGAGGTTTAAGAACCACAAGACTTTTCATGATCATGCCTAAAAAATTCCTAAGTACTAGCACCTTGTGGTCTAAAATGAGTGTAAAAGTCAGGGTTTTATGTGTTAAGAATATGGTTTTTGTGGGATCACATGAACTTATTGAAGTGAATTTCCAAACTGGTTGCATTGTGGGATGGACTCAATACACCCTCTAGTAATTGTAAGAGTTGGGCATAAAATCTTTATTGGTACAGCTGTACGTGCCAGAGTCCATCCTCTCTTAACAATGAATAGGCAAAATTTTGGCAAAAATTGCAAGGAACATTTGCAAACCATTTGGTGTTTAACTGTTTTCCTGTAGCTTACTCTTTAAAAAATCTTCACCCAAATCCACTTAGAGCAGTAATTTATTGTCCATTGTGATAATCGTTTTTCAGATTGATTGGGGCGACATTGATGCCAGTACTGATGAAGGAATCGATTTTGGTATCCGTGTGGAGGAAGGGGTTTCAAGCTCAACTTGATTAATCGAGTAAGAAATTAAGTTACGATGATTATGTAGTGTCTCTCAGTCTACACACTTATCAAAAGATCTACAGTTATATAGGGATTGTGTACATGGTAGCCTATCACCAACATCAATCTTGGTATACCATGGCACTCTATTAGGTATGGTGCTTGTAGATTACTAGTATATTGGCCTGGTCTACTTGTGGGTAACCTATATTTCGCTCATCTAGCTGTTTATACCATGGCGGTACTGAACATTACACACTGAGCAAAATTTTTGTGATGCAGTTAGCTGCAGGATTGTGGTCCCAAGTCCAAAAATTATTAGTATATGAGAGATGATATACTAGTATATAGCCAGATTCTTACTGTTGGGTAACCTTATTGCTAATTGTGTCTACCATGGCAGCTAATGCACAGTACACACACTGAGCCAATTTGGATGCAGTAGCTGCAAGATAGGATGGTCCCAATTCCAACAATTATTAGGTATACGATGCTGTGTCTCCCCAACACTACCTACCCTAATTGCTATCCTGTAGTTGCCAAGTAGTTTTTAAAAGGTAGCTTAGAGCAATTGTTGCCTAAAAACTGACCCTGAATGACCCTGCCGACCTCAATTTGTTTAAAAACTTCAAATTAGCACCAAAATAAAAAATTCGGCGAAAATGACCCAGGGGGGGAGGACAAATAATGTTCGATACTAAATTGGATTAGAGGTTACGGCCTTAACGTAAGTCAAGGGGCCAAGACGGAAATTTAGGGGTATTTGCGTGATGAATTGCAATTTTTCTGCTCGCTTGACCAACAAAAGTGGTATGAGAGGGAAGATAATCAAGTTTGAAGTAAAAAAAACTCTATGGCGAACCAAATGAGTTCCCCGGAGACGATTTGAAGAAACAAGCCTTTATTTATCCCAGTTTCGCGAGGTTTTCAAAAATCCCCAACGGTTCTGGATCAGTTTGAATTTACAGGAAGTCCTTATGCTATTTATTGAGAAATGCGAAGTCCCGACGCGGTATTTACGTTCGTCACATTAGGGAGTGAAAACCAACCAAAAAACAAATGAGGCCACATGCTAACACGCGAACTCAAAGATCTCTTTTCCTAAGCAAAATTAACAGGGGTCAACGGGAGACTTTTTGTGCATTCGGAATCAGGAATCTTTTTAGAGGTATTGGTCTCTTTCATTCGATTTGTTTTCTTTTAATTATGCAGAAAAAGAACAAAAATTGGTACCGATCAGACAATTGGACCACTGAGGGAAATGCAACACGATAACATAACGCGGGACGCACACCGATTTGTGGTGCGTTGTGCTTGTGCAGCAACAGCGACGACACACGGCTGGTGCGTGTATAAAAACAAGGATGGCGCCGTGAGGTGTGAGGAGAAAGCCGCGTACGTGCTGCATATTCAAGAACACGACGTTTGCCCTTTGAGTTTATATTCTAGCTTGTGGTCTATCCAATAACTTCGCCACCAACATAGTGTAGTGATATTTACTTGTAATGAATAATTTGGGCCAAAAGCCCTTGCATTATGAAATTGTGACGCTCGTACCAATTCACCCCAACTCTACGCAAGACCATACAATGCGGCTAGTCAGGTCCTATTCTCTGCCAGCTGTTTACAACCGCATGCACAAGCTATTATGGGTTGCCGACCGTTGTGTACCGGAAGAGTTGCAAAGATCTACGACCTTCCCCCCTGGACTGACCCATGATTTTCATCAACAATGAAATTTTATTACCAACTACAAAGATAGATGAAAAAATATCAAAACAAGACAAACAAATTACAACAAGTAAAATAAAGCGATCTTTGCTCTGTCATTTGTATCTACTTGACAGATACTAGCTACCATTAGATTTAGACAAATTTGCGGGCAAATACACTCCTTCTCATTACATTCTCTTGTTTAGATTTTGTATCGCTTTTGTATATTTGTTGTGATTTTCGCAAGCTAGAAGGGCACATGGGGAATTAATTTGGTAGGAATCAACAGTAGGCAATGATTAACTTGAATATTGATATATTGTTAACCTCTTCAATTTCAGGGTGTGAGATATGGAGGAGCTGGTATATAGATGGTGGAGATGATGGTGATGGATGCCATGGCAAACAGACTCAGACCAACTCACAGTGAAGGATGATGGGATAGCTAGAGGCAATGACTCATTTAAAGTATTGGATCATCCGCCAACAAGAAATACATTTTAAAATGAGCTCCTTGAGGTATGTGATTTGAATAGAACCAGAGACAATGACTTCTTGCACACGGATATTATCAGCCAGCATGGGGATCTTAATGACAGGCAAAGTCTTTATTGTAGCTAGACTTGTTCCGATATCAAGTTTGGGGGTGCATGACGTCATGCGCTGATTTGTTAGGTATGCACCCAAAAAAAAAAGCAACGCGTTAACCTTGGAATTGCAGCATTTACACGCGAACAAAGATGGCGCGATCCAAACGCTAGAGCGAATGCACATTCGCGTCATGACGTACACCCCCAAACATAAGACCGACCCAAAGTATAAGCTATCTGATGTCAGATCAGGGTTCATAGTGACCCAGGGTACAAAGTGACCCACCGAATATTCCCAAGGTAGTCTAGGACTAAAGGACTAAATGTTGCTCATGCTTAGGAGGAACAAAAAGTTAAATACGAGTTTATCATATCAAAAAAAACATTGAGTTATTTCTCTGATAATGAACTTTTGGCGTCTTTATAAGGGTGACAATGTAAAAATAATCTTTGGGACAGTTCAGGAAAGCCCACAAGAAAGTTATTGCCTTGCACCGTCGGGGGGGGACACTCAACTTTTTTTCACGTAGGTATGTGCGGCCCCGATTTCCAAATTTGGGGGCTTGTGAACTCGATTTTGTCTCTGAAAGTAGGGGGCTTGGGGAACTGAAATTTTGAGAATTTGCAGGCTTGGGAGCATGAATTGGGGTATAAAAATTAAGCTTATGAGGCAAAAAATTTTCTGAAAAGGGAACCTTAAGAACTGACTTATGCTTCAAATGGGGGTCTTGGGAACACTGTGGAGAGATGCAACATGGGGTCCAAGGGCCGCACATACCCGCACTCTTTCCAATGCAGTGCCCCCCCCCCCCCCGGGCTCTTTACCATCTGTTGTTTTATTTTGTACTCAGCTTGAAGGTTCCTAACTCAGAGACTAAATGAAATGAAAGGAGAAAGAAGCAGACATTACTTTCGTCAACCAATTCCAGTCTGCACCGGTTATCCTGCAAATGAAGACATCTAAGGAAGTAGAAGCACATGTTGGGCTAGTCAAGGAATTATGTCCATTCATTAGCTTCCAGAACACAAGCATCTGTTTGATAAAGAATTCACCAAAGTAAAAGTAAGCAGTGTTGTCTATAGTGCAGAGGTTAATGTATTACATGTGTTTGGTCCGGATATCTGTACAAAAAGTGCGCAACCCAATCTCATCCAATCACATTCCGCTTCAGGTAGTCTTACGGAATAAAACTCACCATTAACAAAGTCATTTTGTAAGACCCATCATTAAAATTGGGGTGTCCCACCAGGTGCGGACATTTTGTTTTGGGTATCAATGTAAGGTAGTTAGTGCTCTTAAATTGTCCTAATTAACCCTTTAGCTGACTTGCGCGGGCAATTTCATGCCTTGCACACCAAGACTTTAGTCTGTTGAATATAATTGGCCTCTGCCCGTACACTTGGTGTGGGCAGCCCCATCCGATATCGGGTTACAGTTTCGCTGAAAGACAGTCCTAAGAGGCGAGACATTGTATTGTGTCTAGAAATCAGGCAGGTTCCAGCCAGAATTGCATGTCTCACTAGCTTTAGCAATTGTTCGCTTCAATGCACTAACAATGAAACCTGCTTACCAAATCTGGATCAAAAGGGACCCAAAGTCTGGGGAAATTGTTAAAAAAATAAGACAAAGCACAATTAAAAAACTATATAAGGCGACTTCATGTCCCATCAGTTGGATTTTTGTGTGGCACTCTCTCATGAGCAAAATAATTTTGAAATCATTTAAAAAAATGATAATTGCCATTTGCTTTTTTAAGGTCCTTTGGTGAGTCCAACCCCTTCTGTTTTATTCATGGTTCCATCTAGAAAATATCCTTGAAAAAAAAGCTTATTCAATTTTGTTGATCCTGTCTTGCGTGTTTGTTGTTATGAACAAATCATGTTTTCGCACGCCCCCATAGACCACGTGCTGCAATTTCTGTCCGTTTACTGACAGCAAATAACCAAATTGAGAATTTCTAGAGATACGACCGAATTCTGTAAGAACTTTGGTACACATGGATACTAGGCTGACGATTCAGATGAATAAAATCTCACTTTTTTGAGGTCGTCGGGGGGACGAGGTTTTTGATCGAATGCCCCTTTAAGAGCGAGACGGAGGACATTTCCACAAAGAAGCTCCCCATTTCTTTTTTCCAAACCAGCTTTTTTTTGGCAAAACAGAATTTTTTGTTGCATATTTAGCATGTGTACCACATACACATGAAGGGAATAACTACTACAGGCTCTTGTATTCATAACAAGGATTAGTATTTTCTGTCTGCATGACAGAACTCCAAGCATCTTCTCTTTAGGCCAATTAGGAACAGCAGGCAACTGTTCGCCTTATTTTTCCGTTTTTTCTACTTCCAATAAAAATTGTCAACATTCTCCGTAGGTGTTTCGCAATCCCCCATCAAGTGCATTTATAGAAATTTTATAGTCTCAAAAAATGGTTCCTCATGTCACTTCAACTGAGTTTATTTTGTAATATCTTTGAAGCGAATTAAAAGACCCACCCAACTTTACCCAATTTTGAAATCATGGACCATCATTAAAAGTGATCTATCTGCCCTTATATACAGAATATTCATATACAAATATTGTATTGATCTCTCAACAGATATGTAGACAGGTTAACAGAGACCCAGAAAAATAAAATGGACATAGCCGAAAAAATGAGCGTCCTCAGGAACATAGAGACAAGAGAGAATCACTGGAGGATGCTAGGGAGTCTACCGCCTAAACGAATACCCTCATTGACAAAGACCATGCAATTACAGAAACATGTAAGTTGACCCAGGAAACGGGTGAAAGGTGATTTAAACTCGTACAGGGCAATTATCAAAAGCAGAACTTAAAAACTGCCTGATTGGGGTTGTACATTTGACCCCACTTTGTCTGCTCACCCGTTGAATTCAGTAGGGGATACTGTACTTTATTCGTCCAAGGCTGTTGATTCAACTGGGAGGCAGAAAAAGTGGGTCACAAATATACCCAACCCGGCCTGAATGGCTCATAGATGAGATCCCTCTGGTAACCAATCAAAATAGTGGTTTCTATATTTCTGTGGAACCATACACCATTCGTACAGTCTCTTCCACACGCGGTGTGAAGTCTCATTTAATTTTGACACAACCAGAATAAAACACTCATGTGATGCTGTCTGGGAAAACCCGCCACATGGTGGGAAATTTATATTTGGAGTTTTTACTATCACTGCAGAGTTTGAATATTAAGTTCCATAACGTTTACTTCTTTCTCTTTGATACACACATCAGTTACGCCTCATACAACCTGACAAAAACTAAGTACAATATACCAGATTTTTAAGCTATTTTCGTTATTTTTTCAAAACGTCCTGTGCGACATGTGCAGGTTTTCCCAATCTCATCACATATATATCACCGGCGACACCCTTTTGACCACTAATTTGGATTATTTCTACCACTGACTTCCTCTGTGTAACCTTTCATTTCATTGTTAGCAAATATTTTTTTCTTTAAAATCTAGTTTAACACGACTCTATGGAGAATGGGCATATAGAGATAGAGGGCGCTATAACATACAAATCATGACCTTTTTAGGCCTTATGGCAAGATCCCGCAATGGATTTTCTGATTTTTGTAGAGGTTATAGATCTTGCATGTCCCATACTTATATCATTTGTCAAACTTGTGTCGCCAATGCAAAATTGCTCTAAATAAGAGGTGATTTGCATGGGGTCAACCGGCTGTGTACCGTACCTCTGATTTGCTATTACATGAATATTACCTTCCAAGTAACCAATCATACTAGTGCTTAGTTGTATCTGCCCAGTAAGTGCCCAGGGGGTTGTATTAGTGACGAATCCTGATGATACAAACCTCACCACCTACAGCTATGCTATCACTACGATAATAGTGCAAAGAAGTGTTTGATGCTGATGATCAACACTTCTTGCACTTCAGACAACCCACACACTCTTGAATTGAAAATCAGTCAAACTTAAAATTCTAAATGGTTGGAAAAAAATGAAAACAAAACCCACTTTAAATGCCAATAAAACTAAGTTTATGGTTTTGGGAAGATCCTCATAAATTTCAGGATGTCCCTCGTCACTGTAATAGATACAATTTAAAGGGTTGACCAGTTTAAATTCTGGATTATTTTTGATCCCTTTAATGTCCTGGTTGCTGACCATATCAATCAGGTCTATCCCTGTATTTAGCGGTTGTGGTGTATTAGAAGACTAAATAATAAGGCTTCTTCAACTGACCGATCGATCCATTTTTGCGATCGATCACCATCTGAGACTTAACCAGCCACCAACTTCATTATAATCCTTTGCAAACTCTTACACATCATCACTTTGTGCTTCCTCAAATAACGAGCACACATTCGTCCAATAAATTTACTTATGTAAGAGTCTATCCGCCACGTTGAATTTCCTTACTCAGTCCTTTTCATTTCATGAACGGAAAACTCGCAATTTCTGTGCGGAAACAAACCAAGGTGAAAAGTTCAATCATTAAAAAGATGGCCATGTACCCAGATTAAAAAAGTCACTACAATACTGCACATAATGCTCAAAAAAGAAGTATTTTGTGAGAGCAGCAGATCATAAATCCTTTCTTTGGAATTTTACATCGTAACTAAGGCTATATTGCATGCGCACTAGTATTTAGAAAACGGCTGCACCAGTCTTCAAAAACAGCGCTCGATTGCAAAAGTCGATTGATCACCGGCTCCAGTGTAAAGCCTTTTTATAAAGGATACTTTGTTATGTGTGCTATTCTATTGTCATGCCACATTTTATTACTGCAGCCTGTCTGTCAAACTCCAATAGACCTTTTAAATGCACTTCAAATTGTTCAGAATAGATTAGCATGTATAATTTTATCAGCTGACATCAGAACTCCTATTAAAAGATATGATGTATACCCTGCAGTGGAACAAACTTAATGATAGGGTATATAATCAAATCGTTAATTTTTATTTTCAAATGTGGTCGTGCCCCGGTGGTACCTTCCTTCTCCGTTCACTTTTATTCACTCAGTTCATTTTAAGGGTACCAGAAGTCAAAACACAACTCTTTGTATGACCATTCTTAGAAACTTATATGCAGGTAAATGTACTTTTCCAATATGAGAGCTAACCAAAAATATGGAACAGTCTTCCTGCATTATCCGCTGTGGACTATAATACATGCGTCTTTTCCTGCTTAAATAAACAAACAAACAAACAACAAACAAATAAAACAAAACACAAGGGCAGAGGGACAAATGTTTATGGTGTTGCACGATGTGATATGACACGAAGAAACATGGCGGGGCTAAAAACAATACCTTTATTCTCATCTTAACACTTTATTCAAATAAGAATCTATATTGGTAACGTACTACTGAAATTGTTGATTTACCAACGAAATACCCTGGCTTTTTTAATTGATCAGTCCGTTGTTACTATACGTTGATGACCAAAAGAGGCGTGAATTACTCGGTTGTTATCGTTCCACGCGTAAAAGTAAACCAAATGTACTCGAGCGTTTGCACAGAATGAGCGCGCAGCATAATAGACACAGCGTCTCTTGCGTTGTCTTGCACCTACATTATTCAATATCAGTTCGCACTGTTATGAGGCCTGCCTGTTTGGTGGTAATCAAAGTATATGGCCTTTGATTGGCCCGAGCCAGTGTGTATGCGTAGCGTGTGATGCATACACACTGTACCAGTGAGTCGTCTCATAATCAACGGGCTCTAAGAACCATGACTTGCATAAAACAATCTCAAGTGGTTCAGAATGGTGCATAAGTAGCGGTTTTATGTTTTCTACTCCATGTATTTGTTCTTTTTTGCAGTTGAGGGCGATCTATCAAAAGCTACAAGAACCGGCCTGTCAATCTTTATGGGTGCTATCAATACAATATGAAATAAGTATTTAATTTCAAATCAGGGATATCTATAGAGCTGTTAGGTCATCTTGATGCTGTTTTACCAAACTGTGGCATTTTTCTGCCATTAGGGGTGCCCAGGGTGGGGGTGAACATTCTGCTGAGTTCAGTCAGTCAGGGTATCCGGGCAGGTATATAGCTTTACCTACAAGTGTCTCTTTTCGCATCTGGGTTGGGAGAAAATACCACATTACTCCAAGGTTATATGTTACAAACACGATTGGACGGCAAAGAATTTAATCCTGGCTTAAAGAAGGACCTCTAACAATTCATCTTTTTTCCTATATAGCTTTTCGCTTGAAAATACAAAGAGGAAGACAGATAGACACTCAAAGCTGAAGAACTTACCTTATTTCCAATTGTTTTCTTCATATTCTGTTTTAAAAAAAATTAAAGGGTCTTTCTAGATGGACTTAGTCCTGGATAATAGTTAAGTCAGACTAAGTTCTTTTGTGAATGCCGGCCTATGCTTTCTTTTTTATTAGCAGAGACAAGCAAATCCTGTGTGGTCAGGTAAGTCTGTGAATCCTTATCAGGTGCAGTGTGTTTTTCAAAGCCCGCATTATACTTTCTAGTGATATGCAACGACACCCTTGGACTTATTATTTTTAAAGCAATAAAGCACTATTTGAAGAGCACCCTATTTTGGTAATTGATTTAAAAAAAAACTTTTGAGATTTTTACAAGGGGATTGGTAAGGGCTTGAAAAAATTATACGGAATTGTTAAGCTCGAAAATGTTCATGTGTCGCAAACTGAATTAGAATTAATTAATATCGGAGATCTCCCGTAATAATTCAAAATGGCTGCTGGGAAACGGCCTTCCAGTAGAAATAGCCGGGAATGAACCATGGAGGTGTTTTTTTGAGGTGGCACTTTTTTCATCATGGACGGACTAAACTTAGCATTGCCAGTTCTGACGTTAAGTACAACTCTGGGATCTTCAATTCTAATGAGAAAATCGCTTCTTTTATATAAAGATACATTTGTGAGCATTCTCGTTCAGTGTGCCCTATGGCGTACATCTTTTGTATGTGAATCATAAATTTACGGTCAAAGTTAAGTGGGCCAAGTAAAGGGGCCATTGTTGATGCAATTGATCTAATTAATGCGTAATTGCTACGTATCACTGAAATGGTACATTGGATATGCAAAATTCCTTCTCTACATGACACTACTATGCTGTACATCTTTTGTTTGAATCATAATTGCGGTCAAAGTGCATGTGGGCCAATTAAAGGGCATTGTTTGATTATTTTAAAATTGCAACTAAATGCCAAATGCTTGATCCATTTCAACCAAATTTGCTCAGGTTGTCAATGTACAGTGTGAAAGTTTGTTTACCCGGGTGTTTACCTTACAATAAATTAGGTCAGCATGTGTTTATTTGGCAGTATATGCCTGTGATTTGGTGGTGTGCAAAATTATCAAAGCAAAAAAAGGGGGGGGTATACCACAACAAAGGTATTAACATCAGTAGACATAGCTAGATCAGTGCTCATGTTTTCATTGAGAGGGTTTAATCTAGTTCTGGTTGTTGCACGTGGGTCAATCTTTTGGGTTGCCAGCCTGTTAACATTTCTTGGAAAATGTGAAAATACGTAAAATTTGGCATTTCACAGCTTTCCGTACCTCGTATGGGACTCAAATTTAAAATGTAGTCACATGATTTTTTCAAAAATAGTGTTGCCAAATTGAATGAATTTTCATATTTTTACTAAATTTAGTGAATTTTAAGGGATTTTTGCATGACTTTTCATGATTAATATCTCCACAATGGAAAATGTTGTGACCCCTGGGGTGGTGTCAAATCAAAGAGCAGGAAATAAAGAATACTATAAATGCAAACCTGGGGGTGCTACTCCTAAACATCTCTTGGTTATGATTATGTTGGGGACATTTCAAGATTAATATCTCCAAAACGGAAGATGTTGTGACCTCTATGATGGTATCAAATGAAAGAGTGAGAAGTATAGAATACTATAAAAGCAAACTCGGGGGTGCTACTCCTAAACGTCTCTTACTCAATACTTGTGCTCATGTAGGGGACTTTTCAAGATTAATATCCCCACAACGGAAAATGTTGTGACCCCTAGAGTGGTGTCAAATGAAAGAGTGAGAGGTATAGAATACTATAAAAATGCAAACCCGGGGAAGCTACTCCTAAACATCTTAGTTATGCTCTTGTTGAGGAGTTCTCATGATTAATATCTCGACAATGGAAAATGTTGTGACCCCTGGGGTGGTGTCAAATGAAAGAGCAGGAAATAAAGAATACTATAAATGCAAAACCAGGGGTGCTACTCCTAAACATCTCTCCCTTTCAACTTTCAAGATTAATATCTCCACAATGGAAAATGTTGTGACCCTTAGGGTGGTATCAAATGAAAGATTGGGAAGTAAAACTAATTGAAAAATTGAACAACTTTTTGGGGACACCCTGGACTTGCACAGTTGTACTTTGGTGTGCTGCTTTTTGTCTTACAGTTATGTGCGAAAGCAGGCAAGACTTGTGGTTCGAGAACCGCCTTGTTTCATTATGTTCCTTCGTGGCATCTTAGAGGCAGTTGAGAATAGTGGAAGGGTAAATTGTCCCTCCACATTAGAGCATTGTCCACACATTTGTCCCCAACACAGACTTTATTTCCATTAGTTTCAGCAGTCAATTTCCCAAAATTGTCCATGAATTTCATGATTATTGTCCCCCAGAGAGTGAATCCCCCATTTCCCTCAGAGCATAATTTCTGGTGCTTTCATTGTTGGAAAATAATATATTGATTAGTTCAATAATGCATTAATACATTCACTCTGATATGTACAGTATTCTTTCAATCCCACAATGATGCTACACACCTTATACCTTTAGTTTCTTGAACCTTCAAGTGTAACTGGCCCAAGTGGTATTTTATTCTTTGTCAGTAATTGCCAATCTTTATCCATAAAGTCCCTGGTGTGTGAGTATATACAAGTCATCTAGGAACCAAACTCTATTTCTGTGCCGGTATATACAAGTGTCAACAAATGTATTAAGACCAAACAGCACATGAAAAACTCAATTAAAGGCATTTTTGTGGTAAACAGCAGAGTTCATCACATTGAGAGAACTACCAAAAACTCATCGGCATTTTCAAGGATCACAAATCTGTAATGCCCATGATATACTAAGCAAAAGCCATTTCATCTTTATTGGATATTAACATTTTTTATTTCATTATGGATTTTTAAAACACGTAACTTAATTTCAATGCATAAAACACAGAAGCTACTGAGTACAAAATAAACATTCGAACGAATTTAAAAAAACATGCAGTTTCTCCTGTGTTTCATTTTGCAAAGAATTGCTATTCCTCATCTTGTTTGTTATTTTTAGTTTGGTACTTTTTATCAGATGTATGTCTGTAATTAAAATGGGTATACTTTTGAGGAGAGTCCAAAAAGGTTTGTCGGACAGAAGACAGTAAGGTGCACGTATGGGAGAGGTACTGCCTTTTGCATTGTGAGTGGAATTTGAACTTCTGTCAACGGTCTTGGATAGAGGGAGCGGTGTTTAGAGCGATAAATTGTATATGTTATTGTGTTGAAGTCTTCTCGAGGGTCGAAAGGCTTGTTTTTTTTGTTAAAACTCTTTTTTTTACAAAAAACAAAAAAAGTGGGTTGGAATTTTGGACGATTTGAGGAAATTGTTTCAAGAAATTGTTTTGTTTTCGTCGTCCGAAAAATTTGCCATGTGGAGAATAGTCCATGTTCGTACAAATAGGGTTACACTTAGGAACGTGGTGATGTGTACGCCCGGTGTATACGCTATTTGCGGAAATAAAGGAGGGCTGTATGTTGATTTTTCACTTATGGTGAAATTATCCAATTTAGAGATATGTAATTTTTATTCTTTTTTAGGCTATAGAAAAAACACAGTTTCATGATGTAGCTTGTATGACGTAATTGGCTGCTGTTATTCTCGTTTTAGTAAGTGTTCTATTGGCTGACAAACTGGATAGGTATCAGAGAAGGGCATTAACCATGCGATCGAGCCAGACCACTACCAGATGAGGTCCACACACACTGTCCTCAATTTAAAACACGCCAGCGCTATGTGTACCTTTGCGTGTGATCTTGGAGATTGTTCAGGGGTTGACAGCAGGTCTCTGGTCCGGGACATAGGGTGCTTCACATTAGACACTTGGCAGCTACGCTTTTACATGCTCGCTACACTGGAAATCCTTATGAACCAGACGGGACAATATGGCAACATTTCAACATGTGATGGAGCATTTTTAAAAAATTGACCCCGGTTTTTGTTTTGTAAACTTAATTGGCCCCAATTGAAAAAGTTGGGGGGTGATGACCAACAATTTGAGAGTACTACTACTAGCATGATGTAGGGGGTCTCCTACTAACTACCAAGGTGTCAACTTTTCTGTAGGGAGGGGGTAAATGAAATATTTGACTGTCCAGCTCCTCTCTATGATTGGATACCGATTGGTCGTCTTGGGTTAGTGGGAACAGTATCCCAGAACAACCGCTACCAAAGGTTTAATGTTATTGCTAAAATAGCTAGATTCAGGATTGTAACTTCTCTTCCATCGGGCGTTATGAAATGATGGCGGCAGGTTAGGGTCGTGATGAAGTAGATGTTGAGTGTTTAACCAGCTTCGACAGCTTGTCCATCTCTATTGGTTTCATTATAGCCCCATTGGGATACATGGCTGTTGAAATCACAATGATAAAAATGAGGTTGGTTTGGTGGAATTCCCGAGAATGAATTGAGGATTCTGAAGTCTACTGTCAGGACTGGTGTTGTTGTGACTACGACAGACCTGAGCTCATTGATGTTGTCAGGCAGATTTTAATGAGGTTGCTTCTACAACAGCCCGTTTTCACATATTATGGCACTTTTATACATGTCGGTGTGTTGTGATCTCTTGATGCAAGGGTCTATTCAGGGCCGTACGCAGGATTATTTTGGGTTGGTTGCGGGACCTAAAAAAAGTGGACCTTTTTTTGAAAAAGTGCGACCTTTTAGCTAAAGGTGGGACCCTAACCCCCCCCCCCCCCCAACATCACTTTGGGACTTTTTGAACATTTAATCACCAAAAAGTGGAACTTTCTGTCAAAAATTTCTCTAAATTTTTTGACTTTTTATCAAAAATTAAGCAAAAAGTGACTTTTTTCCCCCTTTTCCAATTTGGGGGGGCAAGGGTGCTAATAGTATAGGCAATTTGTGTGGGGTCAAAAAGCTGTGTACATCATCCTATAAATATAGAATTCTCACACTACTGGCGAAACAAACTCGTTTTTAACGCATTGGTGTTTTATATCGGTGATTCTATATTTTCCCACATAATAACTATGATTAAAGTCACGCCCCGTTTGCGGAGAGGAACCCCCTTTGGGCACGCACTTCATAAAAAAAAACGCACTGTAACAAAATTTGTTATGAACTGCGTTAAGGCATCTTGTGACAGAACAAAAATAGGGACAACTTCGACGCACTTTATAAAAAAACATAAAAAGTAATGAAATTTTCAAAGATCTTCCATTTTAAGAACATTAATCCCCACGTAAAAATGTTAAATACAAGTAGATCGTACATAAAGAAGGTTAAAGATTAATGTGAAAGCGTCAGTAAAGAGGAAGAAAACAAAAAAAATAAGCAGGAAAAACTGAGGAAGAAGAAGAAGAATATAGAAAACAAAAAAAGAAGAAACAATACGGTGGAAAAACAGAAAACGAACGTGAAAGAACGAAAGGAAGAAAGAGGATACGAGAAAAAAAGACGATCGTGAACTGCGGGTTAAGCTCTCTGGTGACAGAACAAAAGGGGACAACTGCGATGCACTTTGAATACAAATCAAAATTTTATGAAAATTCGAAGTCTACATTAATTAAGAACACAAACTCGACCCCATACCAACTCGCCCAATACCAACTCGGTAATAGCCAAATCCCCAATATAATTCGTCCCAGTTATTATTGATCGCCCCATGTTTGACTTGCCCATTATCAAATCGCCTCCATAACAGTTCGCATTATTAATTTGCCCGATAGCAACTCTCCAATAGATTCTAGCCCGATACCAACTATGTCAAGTATTACCTCGCCCATTACCAAATCACCTCGTATCAAATCGGCCCATGCTCACTTCAATCGCTTCATATGAACTCGCCAAGATCAAATAGCCGAATTTTAACTCTTCTATTTCAACTCGGCCAATACCAACTCGCCCAGTATTAACACGCCCATATCGAATCGCTTCTTACCAATTCGTCCTTATTAATACACTTCTCATTTTAACTGGCCAATCATTAACTACCCACATATTATCTCACCCCATATACCTTTTAAGCCCATCCTATAATTGAAAAATATATCAAATTATATTCGAAGGACGATACAACAATCCGCAACGCACTGTCGAAATTGTTACAAAGTATGTTAAGCTACTACCTGCCGTTCTATGGGGTAGTACAAGACAAAACACACTGTAACTGAGTCTTAATAATGCTTATAATTTAGGATCATGTTCGTCAAGACAAGCTCAAAATCAAAACCAACTCATATCCAATCGGACTACACTTAAACACTTACAAATACTTTCAATATCTATTCATGACGATATTCAGCAATTGCATATGTGTAACAATTAATAGTACAAAGCGAGGTTAAACTGTTTGATTCTGATCTATAGACAGTAAGAGAATGACAACTTCAACACAATGTAGCGAAGACATGATCAATTGTCCAATTATTAGATTCACTCCATTTCAACCCCATATAAAATCGCCCACATATTTCAGCCACTTAACTAAAAAATATCTTTCAGTAACGATTAAAATACTTAACACAAACTAAAATGTAACAACAAACTTGTTACAAAACTGCGATTTAAAAAGTTTTAAAAAGCGGAACTTCAACGCACTATATGTAACAAATGTGATACAAAGTGTATAAACTTTTTCTGGTACTCTATATCCCCTAAAGGTCCCCTTTCTGTGTATAGAGCAACAGTATGAGCTCAACCACTTTATGGCACTTTTATAACAAAGTGGGTTGCTAAGTTTATGTCATGAAAGATATTGAAAATATTTTTACTTGATAACAGTGGGAATGAATGAAGGACGAGCGAGTGGATATGGGTTGAATTTAAGAAAACTTTCTGAACAAGGATTGGCCTCTAAAAGATTTATTTTTAATATGCTTTTCTCTTTGATTACTAGTGTTAGTGCAGTACTTTACTGCCATTATAGAGCAAAACAGCAGCTCAAAACACCACTTGTACAAATTTGTTAACAAAGTGGGTCAAGCTGTCCCTTTCTAAACATTTTTTTAGGCACTTGTAAACAAATTTTGTTACAAAGTGGGTTGCGCTGTCCCTTTACAAGAAAATAACGTACTGTTGTAACAATTCGTTACAAAGTGGTGGGTTGCAGAGGTACCTAATCATGGGAAGATATAAAAGGTATTTTAAGTGTAAATTGGGTTGAGTTAACAATTAACTGTAGAAGGGGGCCTGCTAAGGGCCATTTTTGGCTTTGGTTCCGTGTATTTTAAACGCTGCGGAGTATTGCTGTTTTTTTTTTTTTTGTTATTTGTCTATGTTTTAGTTGCGCTTGCATTGCCACCCAAAAGAAAAATTCCCCATAGCGTCGTTTTTTGCGTTAATTTAGTATGGGGCTAGGCCCCCTCCGAAGTGCCCGTGCAAAAAATGGAAAAAAAAAATTATAGAGGTTACCGGTGTGATTATGATTTTCATAAGCATAATACCTAGTTACCTAGACGAAAGTACAATAACCAACAAACAAAAAATCTTGGAAAAGGCTAGCATTATATTTTTATATTCATCATATCGAAGTTCATTGTAAACTATGGTTAAAATTACATGTTACAAAACATGTAAACTTAAAAAATAGAATGTCAAGAAATTTAGATATTTTTTGCTATTTTGTTTAGTGTTTCAAGTTTACCCCGTTACTGCCATAGAAACAGCAGCGCTTAGCACTTTGTAACAATTTTGTTACATAGGTGGTTTTCAGATGTCCTTTAAAAAAATTAACGCACCTTTGTAACAATGTTGTTACAAATGGTTAGTGAGGTAGCTCGCCATGGGAAGATATTTAAAGTATTCTTTAAGGTTGTAAATTTGCTTGAGGTAACACTTAACTGCATAAGGCTTTGCAATATAAATATATAATTTTTGTTTTGTTTGGTTTTTTTTCTCTTCGGTCCGTGTATTTTAACGGCGGCCAATACGCTGCGATGGATTTGAATGTTTGCCTAAATGCAAACGAAAAATAAGATAGACAAATTACAAGCAATATAATTAAAATATATTTTGCAGCGTTAAAATACACGTCCCGAAACACAAAAATGGGACCTTAGGAGGACCCCTTATGAAGGAATGGTAATTCAGCCCACTATGCAAGTTAAAAAAATACATTGATATTCTTCACCACCCACTTGTTGAGAATTTTTTTTAAAAGTGCGTTAACAAATTTTAAATGGGACAACTTCATCAACTTGTACCAAATTGTTACAAAGTGCTTTAGGCTGTGCTGCTCTTATGGCAGTAAATTATAACTTCACTACACTAAGTAATACGATACAGAATTATATAAAATCGAGGAATAAATTAAAAATGTTGAATAACCTCCAATGACAACATGATTTCAGCACACACTTTGTAAAAATAAGTGGATGAGCCAGACCGTCTGAAGTAGCCTATTGGTACCACCTGGGGGGGCAAAGAGGCATTTATACCAGGGCACCTCATACTATGACATACACGAACATGTATGATGGCCATTCTGTAGGGGTAACTTAAGCGATCTAGGGGCTCGCAAAGATTATACAGGGGGTAAAAATTGAAAAGTGGTCTAATGTTGTTGAATTGCATACCAAAAGTTCGTATGATCGCAAGGATTAAAAAAAATGTATAGTTGTGCTATCTTGGCTACACTTATGGAGTTATAAGCTGAAAAACAGGTATTGTAAGGTCAAAGGTAAATTTTAGCTTCACAGGGTCAAATACTAAAAAATGCTTCAGTCCGTGGCAAAATGGTCCATAATTATTTGTAATGGTAATCACCAAGTAAAATAAGGTATAGTTGGACAATGTACAATGATAGTAACCAAGGTACACCCAAAATTAAACCCAGCCCCTTATAGGGGTATAGGGGTAGTACTAAGGAGGTGCGTAACTGTTAATTTCACATTGCAGATGGTCAAAACTATTCCTTATTTTAATTGTAATGACATTACCAAAAATTATGAGACCATTCCCTGAAAGGAAGCAGTTTTTTTAGTATGTGACCCCGTATAAGCTAAAATTTAACCTTTGACCTACCATAACGGTTTTCAGCTTAAAACTCCTAGGGTAAGTCAGCAGATATGCACAAACTATAATTTTTTTGTTCCTTGCGGTCATACGACATTTTGGTATGAAATTCAACAACATTGGACACTTTTCAATTTTTTGACCCCTGTATAATGTTTGCGAGCCCCTAGATCGCTAAGATACCTCCGGTGGAATGGCCATCATACATTTTTGTGTTATGTCATAGTATGAGGGTAGCCCTGGTATAAAGGCCTCTTTGCCCCCCCCCAGTTGGTACCGACAAACAATGCCGGGCTCACCACTAAAATTTCCAAAAAGTGATTGAGCTCCATATTGCTGCTCTATCGCAGAGTAGGGGGGAGAAACTCATACACATAACAAAATTCGCTCCATAACAACTCGCTCCATTATTAGCGGGCCCCATTTCAACCCACCTCATATCAAAACCTATATTTCAGCCACGGAAGCAAACCCACTATGAACAAAATTGTTACAAAGTGCGTAAGCTGTACTTTCTAATGGCATTCAGGATAACTTCATGCTAATTAACGAAAAGACGACGCGCTATGGATGTGATTATTTTTGCCGCAATACAAAACAACTAAAGATAGACAAATTACAAAAAAATTGAAATACATTGCCAACGTTAAAAAATACGCGACCGAAAGCCAAAAAAATGGGCCCAAGTAGGCCCCTTTACCACGTTAAGTTGGTAAATCCAATATTTTAATTAACCTTCCCATGGACGACACACGTCAGCAACCCACTTTGTAACAAAATTGTTACAAAGTGTCCGTATACTTTTTAAAAGAGGGACAACGTTCCACCCACTTTGTAACGAAAAGTGCGTTTAAATTGTTATTGTGTTGAAGTTTTATCCCTTACTGCAATATTCCCTTAAATACCCTGAATGCCCGTTTTGCCAACTTTTCCAAAATCACGGAGGGGACCCCTGCCTGGTGGTTTGATTCACAGGGAAAGATTAGTACTCCTAGATCGAACAACACAAAATACCGTACCGCGCGTTTGGTGGTGTCGCCAGGTTTCTAGCATTTTCCTTAGGGATTGTAGGGATAGCTTCTCCTTGTGTTACTTCTGTAGGAAGTATATTTTAATGCATATAGAGCAGCAGCAAACTTAACGCACTTTGTATCAATTTTCTACAAAGTGGGTGTTGAAGAGGTAGATGTCCCTATAAAGAGATAACGCACCTTTGTAAAACAATTTTTACAAGGGTGGGTTGAGGTATCGCCATGGGAAGATATTTGAAAGTATTGTGAAGTAACGTAAAGTAATATTGGCATAGTTGGGATCGGGCTAGTTGATATGGGCGAATTAATAAGGGGGGAGTTGAAAAATGGTTGCAAGTCGATATGGGGTGAGATAACTACTGGGGCGGTTGTTAAGCGGAGGATGTACAGGAAGTTGGTATGTAGCGAGTTGATATGGGAAGAAGTTAATACTGGAAACGAATTAGTATGGGGCGATTGCTATGGATGAGTTGGATTAGGCGAGTGATGCGGGCGATTGTAGTGTTATTTGATAGAGATTTTGAAGATTCGTCAAAATAGATTTTGATACAAAGTTGTCGAAGTTGTCTCCTTGTCTGTTTTGTCAAAAGAGCTTAACGCAGTTCGTAACATTTTCGTGGGGAGTAATGTTTTTAACTGGAAAATCTTTGACAATTTCATACTTTTTAATTTTTTATGAAGTGCGTTGATGTTGTCCCCTTTTTTGTTTCTGTCCCAATAGGGGACTAACACAGGTCGTAACAATTTTGTTACAAAAGTGCGTTTTTGTTATGAATTGCGTGTCAACACCCCCTAAAGAAAGTACTCGTGTCTTTGGCATTGTGTACCTGAGTTTGTGAACTGAAACTTCAACTTGTTTGTGGGCAATGTGCATAACCCGCTCCTACTTGTGACATAAAGCGTAAATTTTGAACTTGTATTAATTCGATTTTGCAGTTAATGAAAGGATGTGGCCATTTTACAAAATTGCTTTTTCTAATTGGCTTCACAGAAGATAGTGTGTTTTTGCCGTAGGACCAACATACGTAGCCGAAAGGTGTGCGGGCTGTCGATCAAATACTTCGCTCACCATGGCGTCGTCCAGTGTGGCCTGTTTTTTTTTATGGAGTTTTGTTCCTCCGTGGTGTGATTTGTTCGCCAGTGGTGTGGAGACTTCTCTACTTGTGGGCTATTCTAGCAAGTTCTCCACTATTCCTAAATATCTCAATGTTCCTATAAAATACTAAGTCACATCTACATGTTTAACTATATACATGTACTCAGAATTGGGAAAGGAATGTCCAATTCTTCACACCATAACAAGTATACAATTGATTCCGTGAAATAATACTTCAGCCTTCTGAAAAAAAATATTGGAGTGGAGTGCCGAGATTAAGACAACATGAAGAGCAAAATCCTAAGACACAGCCTTGCATCACCCACGCGAAAACGGATATAAAATTGGACATTTGACCATGTAATAATGTTTCTAAGTTTTATCTGACCATGTTGTTTAGGTGCTGGGGGTTTTGTATCAAGTTAAGGATAATAACACTCCCGGCTCTCGGAGATTACGAGGTCGAATTTCTCCAGAAGAAATAGCTGTTGTATCTGATAACCACCTGTTCCGTGTGTCTCCCAAAAATGGAGCCAAATCAGAGAAAATTCTGATCAGCACCCTTCAAACTAAGAAAGTACATCCCAAACCTTCTTCCACAAGTTTCGAGAATAGGATTCTCATTTATAACCCTACTAGTGGAATATGTGTCGTGCTCGGAAACCGGAACTTACAAAAAGTAAGTCGGGAGGTGGTCTCATTTGAAGACACAGTATGGGCGTAAAGTTGCGTACTAATGCAATTTATTGCTGAAAGTTTTGCCGGTGTCTAGCGGGAGGATCTGCCGGGTGCTACCTTGGCTTCCCTCTGTCAATTTGAGCTGTGCTCGAAATGTGATTCTCATCATGACAAAGTACTTTCGGGTATAGTACGTTTTGCTTTTCACAGCAAAAAAAACTTACGCACATGTACTTCTTTAAGTATAAGTCCTTCTTTGGATTTTAAAGAACTTAATTGGTGTGATCAAAGTGTACTTTGTTTGCTCGATAAGTACGTTTTTTGAATTTAAGTTGTTCTTGAAATGTGATGTGCGTTTTTGATACTTCCATCATTAAATTTACTGTAATATATTCGATATCTATATATAATTATATATATATTATAATATATAATATATCTATAAATTATATAATATATATATATATATATATAATATATATATATCTAGATATATTATATACCTCTATACTTTTGGGTACATATGAAACTACTTTTCGTTGGATATTACTATTACTGCGGTGCAAATTTGAAACAAGTGCTTTTTGAGTACACACTGCTTAGGCCGAGTACTTTTCTAGTATAGTAGAGGAGATATGTGCATGAATTGTGCACTTTGTGATAAAGCAAATGAAATTTGGCACACCGTTTGGGCATGTTCTAAGAATTTTTTGGCTATAGGGGCATCGTAGATTTTTCGTGTAACAACAATGGCGGCTATTTTTCAAATGGCTGCCATTTCTGGTATTTTAGCTCTTTTGAATTGGACGAAAGGTGTTTGTTTGTTTGTTTTGGGGCTACTAACACAGTTTTTAGCCCAGAGCCAATGCCTAAAATATAATTTATTTAGGGAGGTATTCTGTAACAGACACTGGTGGCCATTTTTCCAAATGTTGTTCTTTTTCCAAAATGGGCGTTTCTTTTTGCCAAAATGGCTGCCACTTCCCTTTTTACAAATTTTTTGGTCGACTGAATATGCCTTTTTCTTTATACAAAGCTATTTTTATCAAGCGTAATGCACAAATAAAACCTGTAAATAGGCAATCAATACCAATTTGTTTGATGTTACTTAGTGCAGCATTTATGTACACAGCAATGCCACATACGACCTGTAATAGGCAATCATACAAGTGACAGACATTTAAAAATGTCCATCATTGCTTGTTTTAAATCTTTGCCTTTGCAGACTGAATAAATTCAAAACATATTTAAAAAAAATGGCTTTTTGTTAGTTTTGTTGATAACAAAAGATTGTGAACATTTCCACAATGGGAGGAGGCTTTATGTTATGGTATGGTCTAATGATAAGAGCATACACTGCCATTTATCTGGGGGTATTTTAGCATCTTTTGCTGGACTAAATGTGTTTTGTTTGTTTTGAAGGCGGCAATTTCAAAGTTTGAAAAATAGCAACCCAAAATAAAATAATAAATTTATTTATGGGCAGGTATTCTGTAATAACAGAAATGTGTGTCCATTTTCAAAATGGTTGTTCTTTTTCCAAAATGGCGTTCTTTTTCCAAAATGGCTGCCATTCCCTTATTTTACAAATATTTGTCGACTGAATATGCATATTTTTTTCTACCAAAGCATATTTTTATCAAGCAGTAATGCAAAAATAAAACCTGTAAATAGGCAATCAAACCAATTGGTTTGATGTTACTAAGTGCGGACCTTTATGTTACACAGCAAGGCCAAATACAACCTGTACATAGGCAATCAATACAAGTGACAGACTTTAAAAATAGTCATCATTGCTTGTTTTATCTTGCTTTGCAACTGATAAATTCAAAACATATTTAAACTGGCTTTTGTTAGTTTTTTGTTTTGATAACAAAAGATTGTGAACATTTCCAAAATGGGAGGAGGCTTTTATGTTATGGTAATGGTCTATGATAAGAGCATACACTTATTGCACGTCAGGTATACCCGTGAAAAGGGCTGCCACA